>CM028364.1:18113230-18287458 GCA_016624345.1 Platycodon grandiflorus | reverse complement strand
AGAGTATTTTGGTGAGATGTAATTTCGAGAGATAGAAAAATATTGCACAACTCGTGAATATGGTCTAGTATATTTTCCTTTGGTAGCTCCCCTATTTATATTATTCCCACAGAATCCTATTTCTTGTAGGATGGTAAAGCCAATCCCAAATCCCGTTGGAGAGGATACTACTTACCAAACATAATATAACTGACTCTATAAACCTTTATGGGCGGATACGTTGAATCGTGTCACAAGCCCGTTTCCCAACAATTTTATATTCTAGTTCCTCGGTTATTCAAAATTCTTCACCATCAGTATTGAGGGCCTAAACTTTGCTTGGTAAAGAAAAGCAAATAGTTGTGGAAGCATACTCCTGAAGCAGCACCGGCCTGCTAACAATTAACGTAGACACCATTCCAGCGGAAAAGGCTGGTGAAGGATTGCAGTATTCTGACCAAATCAATCATGTGATTACAAGACTCTTAAGCATGTGGTTATGGAAGGAAATGCTGATGCAGATTGCTTAGCAGCTATCTTCGAACAATGTCTCCCACTTTTAACGTAGATGGAATGAGCTCCTACCTGCTACTAACGACTTTAGGAGTTATCCTCCGTCTAGTGAGATCTCTGGGGATCTTTCGCACCCAAGGAAGAGAAGGAAGAAGAAAAAAAAAAAAAGCCAAAACAAAAATTTTATGCTTTTGTTCTTGGCAGATTGATTAGCAAATCATTTCTGAGGTAATGGATTTTGATTCGATTTTGAAAAGAAAAAGGAAACTTGTTAGATCAATTATTAACCAGTCACCTCGCTTTCTCCGGAGGTTTTGTAGGTTTCTACGTGTCTTTTCTCCACTGATATGGCGTTTAACCACACAATACACAGTAGTGGTACACGAAAACAGAATCTATACACAGTTCTAACTAATCTAGTTATGTGCCGAAGCAATAAATGGTAGGTTCTCCATCAATGTCTCTCTCTCTCTTTCTCTCCTTTTAAAATGGAGGAAAATTGTCCTTCACTTCTTTTATCTACATCTCGTTCATAGGATTCAGGGCAGCCACCACCACCACCACCACCTTTCCCCTTGCGGCACCAATACTAACAAACCTCTAATTGTCTTCAATCTTCCTTCTCTCCAAATTGCTCTTCTTCTTTCCTTGCAATATACAAACATATTACGTATTAACGTTTTTCACATCTTTGAAGTATGTAAACATCCTCTTGATCATCAAAGCAGGGTGGTGCGAAAAAGTAAAAAGAAAAAAGAAAAAGAAAAGAAGGTATATAGTCGTCGGTTTGATTGGTGATCGTGTATTGAGAGCAAGGATATGGAGTATCGTCCGTTGGACATTACGGTGATGTCCGCGGAAGGTCTCAAGAATGTGAACATGTTCATGAAGATGGGTGTCTTTGTGGTGGTTTCCCTCAACGATGATTCCATATCAAAGAAGAAGACTCATGTCTCCAATGGCGGTTCCAACCCAAAGTGGAACCACCGCATCAAGATGACCCTTGAAGAGTCTTCTATCTCCCAAAAACCCTGCTTTTCCTAATCAAGTGCAGTCGCGTCTTTGGCGACAAGGACATTGGTGAGGTCTTGATTCCTGTTCAAGAGCTTCTTGATGGCGTTGGCACCACTGACAGTGCCGGTGAAAAAGTTGTCACGTATACAGTTCGTACCTTAACGGGGAAATCCAAGGGCAACCTAAAGTTTTCGTACAAGTTTGGCGAGACTTTCGTTCAAGGAGGAGAAACGGTGGATGACAGGAAGAATAAGGGTGAGGGATCCGTGAAGAACAAAGGTGAAGGATCCGTGAAGGCCTATGCGGCATCAATATGGCTTATCAACCACAACCAGGCATGATTTATGCTTTACCCCAAAAGGGGGCTCAATACCCACAGGCAGGATACCCTGCTCCTCAAGGGTATCCTGCATACCCACAGCAACCGCAACAATATGGTGGTGGATACGGCAACGGCTACACCCCCGCTCCGGCAGGAGGTGGATATAGTGGTGAGTTCCAACGTGGTCCCCCAGGTGGGTATGTATACCAACCTCAACAAATGGGGTATGGGTATAGCGGTGAATACCCTCGGCAACAATTGCCACAGCCTACGCATCAAAAGATGGGCACTGCTACTAAGCTTGGGCTGGGATTGGGAGCAGGGCTGATTGGAGGCCTGTTGGTGGGAGACATGATTTCTGATATTGCAGACATGGCTGCCGCCGGGTGCAATGCTGGGCTTGAGGACGCGGTAGCGGTTGCAATGGACTGACATCTTTCCCTACGATTTAGCTGGTTGGCCAGATATGTGTTTCATTTTAAAACTGCTCCATTTACCCATTTAGGCCATCCAGGCATTCATCTATACAAATGGATTAAACTTTAAAATGAGAAGTATTATTGCTTCTAGTTCATACAAGATATAACTTTATGACTAAATTAATGTTGTTGGTTTGACATTTTCTTTGATTTTACAAATTTGTTATCTCTTTGATTGTTAGATCTCAATATGTTGATATTATATGTAGTGGAATTTTCTGAGATTATGATCAATGGGTTTTGATTTCTAATGAGTTTCTAGATCTATATCACTATTTATTCTGAAATTCTACAATAGATATAAGTAGTAATGAAGTCAAGTACTCGACGAATTTATTTGTATCACTGCCTAAATATATCTGCAGTAGTAGTAGTAGTATTGCCCCCTCAATTCACCAAAATACGAGGACTCACGGGAAGGAGAGGGAGCTTAACTTCTACTTGGCCGTTTCCTTCAAACAAATACTCCCTCCTTCGAATAAAAGTCGTAATTGACAAGTCAATTTTTTTAATTAATACAGAGTATCATACTTTGGATTCTCTATATTTCCTTTAATTGTACTAAAGTTATATCTATCTTTCTATATTAGACGATAGATAAATGTCATATCTTCGAAAAGAAAAAAAAAATTTGTTGAAAAAATTGGAAATTTTAAGCTTAAATTTTAGAAATGTGACAACTTAATGTGTGAGTCTTTTCCTGGAACAGTTAGTATGTTTCATGTAAAACATTTCAGTACAACGATTTCACGATGAAAAGTTCTTAATAGTATCAAAGAAAGTACAATGTTAATGGAGGCAGTTTTCCTTACTTTTCTATGCTTTTGATCAAATTTACTTTTCTTTTTTTTTTTCTTTTTTTATCAATTTACTTGGGGCATGTTTAGAGCTGCGTTTTGAGCCAAAGCACCGTTCAAAATGCAACTTTTTCTCCACCAGTATCAATGGAGCATTTTCAACAGCTCCATTTTCCAAACGTCTGGAGCGTTTTCAACGCTACATTATGTACGAAAACGCAACAGTCAAAACACTCATGGAAAAAATTGGCCCTAACCTAAGTACTCCTTCCCATTATAAACCTATTATCTATATAATTATTTCTTAAATTGAAAAGGATTGAGATGAAGAGACAGAGAAGAGATAAAAGGAGGTCGCTAGTGGGAGAAAGAGGAGATCGTGATTTATTACATGCAGTGACATAGATTGGAGACGATATGAAGGAGGAAGGAAGCGGACTGATATGATGCTGATCTAAGGTTTAATAAGAAGAATTAAAGTGAAGAGATATTTTCCAGACTACAAAACATGAAAGGCAAAAAATTAGAAAATTTGGTGAATTACAGCCGATCCCTTTGTACATTTGTAATTTATTAGAAACTGGAGCGATTTCACCCTATTTGAAAGGCAAAACATGAAAGGCATAATCGTCTTTTATTCACCCTATTTTCTAATTTCATTTGTAATCGTTGCATCGTGATTCAAAGTCGATGCATCGGAATGCACAGTTAGTCTACATCGCGATTCAAAGTCGATGCATCGGGATGCATCATTTAGTTTGCATCGCGATTCAAAGTCGATGCATCGGGATGCATCAGTTAACGATATTACTTTTCAAATTAATTTTTGACGAGGTTTTCAACTTGCAAAATGGAGCATGATTTTTGCATCTTCTATTTGGGAAGAAAGCATTTGACAACAAGCAGCATCCATCTCTTTCTTTCTCCTCTTCCGCTAAAGAGCTCGTCTTGCTTTAGTCCCCTTCTTAGGACTAGAAGAAAGGACTGGCAAATTGATAGAAGTGTCTAAGCCCCTGTCTTTATTGGTAATTGATAGAAGTCAGAAGCAGTAGTTGAAGCAAAAGGATCTCACCTGTCCAGTCTCAACAGCTATTGTTGACCTTTCTTGTTCTCGCCCTTCCAAGGAAGGAGAAAGCATCTTCTTGAATTGCGAAAGCGAGTAGGGACGAAAGGAAGAAGATAGCAATTGGGATGCATAAAAGAAAGTCTACATAAGAAAAGTCGATGCTCGCCCTAGCGTGGGAAGGGGTAAGAATGAAAAATTGAAGATTCGGTGCTCGCCGCCGAGCTACTCGTGCTCGCCCTAGCGAGGGGGGCATCGCAATTCAAAAATCATTCATCGCAATGTAAACATAATTCAAAATCATGCATCGGGATGCATCAAATTGTACATCGGGTTGTATCGGTTTGTGCATCGGGATTCATCTGTCACCACCAAAATCAAATGAGCACCTTAAGGACCACCATGGATGAAAGGAACAGAGAATTTACGTTCTACCTCTAATGTGGATGTCTGCAATGAATAATGCATGAAAATGGTTAACAATTTCAAGGCTGCCTTCTCTTTTAAGCATAATTGTTCTTGATTATGTATAAGAATATCACAACTTTGAGCAAATGTTGACTTCGGAACTGCCGGAAGTTTTATAGCTGCAATTGCATGAAGCATAGCAACAAATTATCGAGAAGATTCATCGTAGAAATTTTAGGAAGAAGCTACTGTATATGTTATTGCGAGGCATTTAAGGAACAATTTTATAAAACTGCCTTTTAGCAGTTAAAAAAAAAAGGGTGGGCTGGAGAGAAAAAAACATTATGAAAGTGGACTGGTCAACAGTTTCCCATAGAAAATACGGTCTTATGGGTATTTTCTGTGAGACAGATCTTTCGCACCCGACTCATTGTGTGTTGGTGAGCTGAGTTGTGAGAGAGTGAATTTAGTCCTACGAATTAAGATCCATAAAACGGTCTCACAGTAGACCTTTTCAACATGAAAAACTATAAAAGATAAGGTTATGTGATACTTTTAATCTCAATCAACACGTGTCATATTTCCAAAAATATTGTTATGTTTGACTTTTTTTAGTTGAACGGATTGTTTTTCAAATGAAAATTTGACGTATATTTTTTATTTCATTTTTTCAAAATCATAAAATACGTAATTTATAGTTCCAAAAAAGTATTTCAAATTACTTGTTTTATGATTTTAATTTGAAAAAATATGTCAAAATTTTATTAAAAAAATAGTCAGTTAAACTTAAAAAAAAATCCAACAAGACGATCATTTAGGAATGGAGGGAGTATAATTTTGACTATTTGACTTGTAAAATAAGATTATATTTTTATGTGTGGTTAAATATATACTACTGTAATATATATGAGTATGTAGTATTAAAATGACCAAATAAGTACACAAAAGGGTAAAATTGTCATTGTTGACAAATACTCGATCACAAAATCTACATTTTAAAACTCTACAGTACCAAATTCATTTATAAGAAAAAAATTTGGGTTTCAAAAATATTACGTTTAAAAAAACTTGGGTTTTAAAACGCGGCACAAAACAGGCTTTTATTCATTGTTAGTAGCAACCTTTCAGGTGGAGGAACCCTAACTGTGACCTTCAAGCCAAAAGCGGAAGTCTCAGTGAGGCTCTTCAAGCATCAAGTGGGAAAATATTACAGCTCGCTGCGTATTTGAAGTAGTGAGAATGGACTGACCATAACTCAATCTCGTCCGGTTTTGGGGCAGAATCACCCACAAAACAGAACCCTGCTCCATTAATGGAAATTTTCAACTAAACCAGACCATAAGTATATATACTTTTGCTCAACTGTTGGGTGAGATGGACCACTGTATACTTCAAAATAAAAGAGGTGCTGCAATATAAATGCAAAATCCTACTAAATTTTATAAACTTAACAATCCAAGTATACTTAAAAATCCATATCTTAAACTAAAAACTCACAATACAAAACCAATATGCCATAGTTTAGAAATTACACACAAGATTCTAGAAAACGAAACTTTGGTAACATCACAATACAACACCAATGCCAAGTTTAAAAACAAGCCTTTACCTTGAGACCTATGTCTTCACTTGAAGTGATTCGCAGGACGAAGTTCAGCAATATCAAGTTACAACATTCAACACGGATGAGAGACCATTGATATGAGAGACAACAGCGAGAGGAACAACGCTATCTGCTGGCTCGATCATAACACAGAAGGTGATTTGACTGTTCACAAATCAGAAAAAATTAGGGTCAGAAAGTCTTATAATAGGAAAATAGAATTATACCATGGTGATCAACCATGAATTATTTATTTATTGTCATGTGGTGTTTTGGGTGAAAACTTACCAAAAGAGAACAGGAGACGGAACTGTTGTGGCTGCTTCTTGAGCAAAAGTTAGACTTCTTCCTCACAGGGATCTAAGAAAATTACTTGTGCTTTTGGCGAGGATCTTTGGAACCGTACCAACTGTTTCGCCATATTCAGCTTTGCTTTATCACACATTCGATCATGATGCTGTACGACCATATTCTCGAGCAATGGAGAGTTAGCTAGTAGGAACTTAATCAGATCCATCTCAGCCCGAACACCCCTGATTGAGATAATCTCAATTTCAAGCAGTTCCCGTAGAATGCTCTCTTCCCAAAATTTTGGATCAACTTCGTGAATCTCTTGCCAAAACATATGATCAGTTTCTGTTACCATCTCTGGCATCTCAGGGGCCTACGGTACTCAGTATATCAATCAGCAAAAATTTTAAAAATGGAGATGAAATTTTTCTAAACAGTTAGCCAATAAAAATTGTAAACATATTAAACTCTCTCGATATACTCACCCAAATATCTAGTCTAGACAAGTTAGGAGCGCTACGAATCAAGCAAAGCGTACAACAAGCATCGTCCAATTGATTGAAATCTAAGTTATACAGACGAAGATGCTTTAGATTTTCAAGCTCCGATGGGAGCTTCAATGGAACACCACCTGAAGCCAAGAGCTTCAAAGACAAAGTTGTATCAAGAATGTTAGATCTTTGTGCAAATGAATACTTACTTTTTTCATGTATGTGACATATATAGTACAAAACGACACTTATCCATCAACGTACCTTAAAAACATGTTCCCCAAGAGATAGATTCACAAGTTTAGTCAGACAAGTAAGAACATTGTCCATGACAGAGATTCGTGTATACTCCACTCTCGTCACCATATTGAACAAGTTAATTGATACATCAGTGAGATTTGTTGCATGAACGAGACCAACGGTTTTGAGATAACCACATACATCCAAGTATGTGAGATTAGGAGCACATAGGTTAAGATCTTCAATCCCAACGCACTTATATAAGAGCAGTCTCTTAAGCAGCGGACAAGCAGAGATGAAGCTTAAAAAATTCTCTGACAGCATTGAGTTGTAAAGATGAAGGCTAGTTAAGTTACCGAAGCCCTTCAATGAAGACGAAGGAGTGAATATACATCTACTGAGCTTTAAATAGGTCAATTGCACCCTAGATAAAATATGTAACGGCACTTTATAGGGCATAATTTTGCGGTTCTCCAGAATGAGTTTTTGAATACCCTTTCTTGATAGGAAAGCAATCCATGCATCTACATCAGGAAACATATTGTTGTTGGGAATTGTGAGGCAGACTTTGATTATAGGGCCATTATGCAGCAGGAAGATTTTGTTCACTACGCTCACATATCGATCAGGCCCAACAGAATTGATGAATCGAGTATCGAGGATAAGTATCGGAAGTGTAGTCCATGCATACCTCCACTCACTAGACAAAGTACACGTCCTCACTGCATCCGGTAATGGCAGCTTCTCAAGAATCCTTTCTATTAAAATCTGCGGGATGTTACTGATAATGTCTGTAGAGGTACCACAAACTGTCTTTCTTTGACGAGCATCCATTTCAGTTCCTCTGCCGGCCGTTCTACTTTTTCTTTCAACTCAGGTACCTGTAAATAGATGGAAGCAATCATTCAGTCTTCAGATATTTTTCACACTAGCGAGTTATCTTATCTAGACAGAATAACGCAGCTATATTTGAGAACCGATCGACTTGTTGCCCTTCTTTCAATTGACTATCACATGATCACTTAGAATTAGTTAATGTTGATTTTGATCAGTATGGCTATTATGCATTTATACTTCCATACAGTCATATGTATAAGATATAATGCTGTATGGTTACCAACAAAGGTACCAAAAAAGTTTTGCATTGATGCAGAATATGCCTAATATATATATATATATATATATATGTATTGGACTACCAACAAAACTAACAAAAAAAGAAGTCTATTTAATCAAAAGAAACTGCTCTATATGAACAATCATATCAAATGAAGATTGCACATCCAAAGTGCCCTTGAAAGATACATGGTCATCATATAATGAGTGACTTCTGGTATAGGGGTGAATTCAAAGAAATGGACAATTTGCAATGATAAACCATTTTAATGAATCAAAATGGAATACATCAAAATTCATTCTGGAACAGAATGAACTAGAAAGCAACCCTAGTTCTTGGTTTGGATAGATACGATTCCTTATGGCAAACGGACGGAAATGTAGCAGAATCCACGTTGCATTTTCATTTAGATCACGCTCATTTTATTTAATAACTATAAGCGACAACAGTAGTAGGTTTTGTACGTTCGCTTCTAGTTTTCTCATGGATCCATGGTAGCATTTTTCATTTTGGTCACACTCATTTAGGGTATTATGGAATAATCATGATTAGATATTAAGAAAACAATAGTCAAAGATCTACCAAGGTAAAAATTTTCTGGGGTGTGTTCACTATATAAATTTACTGAATAGTTACTAGATTTTCACGAATTTATTGTTATTTTAGAGTTATAAAATTTAAGGTAGGCATTTAATAGAAAAGTAGTCACTACAAAACTATTAAAACTGCTAGTCTTACATTTGCCAAAATTTGAACCATAAATGGTTTTCAAGATTAGTCTGCGTGTGTGTATTTAACTCATCTTTTACTTGCTTGAACGGGAACCCAATCCATCCCGTCTCTCCCCATTTATCTTTCCCTCTGTCCATAAGCTTTAGGGAGTGTGTGTGTGTGTGTAGGTGCGCATAATTTCTACCTTGCATTTTACTTGCTTGAACCCACCCCAACCCAATCCCGTCCGTCCCCAATCCATCCGTCCCTCTCTCCATTCCCTCTGCACTACGATCTCCCATAAATGAACCATGAGCCAACTCCACATTCACAAAATCATCGCACAAGTTGCTTCAAAAAAGGCTTTAGTTGATCTTATGACAATGATACAATTAAATCCACAACATTCCGTCATTAGAAAATTAAAGAAGCAAGGCCTTTTACATCCATCATCACCATGCAATTCTTTAATCCCAAGAAACCCTATGCAAGTTCATCTTCTTTAACGATATATGTGAAAGAAAAAATATTCTCGTATGACCTCTCATTATTTTAACCCCTCCCTCCCTCCCCCCATGAGTCTCTTATAACCAAAATTAATGAATTGATTTATAGCCCAATGACAGCAGATCCATAAGTGCATATATAAATCTATATTGCAACAACTGGAAAACTCTTAGATCTCACACAGCTCCCCTTTACATTCTCCCCAAATTATGATCTAGATCAAATCTAATCAGAAAATCCCATCTAACATATTTATATCCATGTAGCGTGCGCAGATCAGATAAAACACAATTGATTTACATTGTTCCTGACCTTGAAATAATAAAAATAATATTAATAGAGCCGACAACAAATAAAATAGAAGATGATCTTTCTGCATGCATCACTTAAAATCCACTTTCTTTAAATAAAATTATATATCTGGTTATTCTCTAGAATTTAGATATGATTGATCTAGGCCAGTGAAAAATAAAATAAATAAATAAACAGGAAAGAGAGTTGGATAGAGGTGGTAACCTATATATATATATATATAGCTGATCATAGCTCTCTAACAGTTAAAAGCTAGAGAGAGAGAGAGAGAGGGATGCCGATCGATTTCTTCGGAAATGGAGAAGGTTTCCGTTTGGAGAGGCGTAATGAGCGACGGATTTGCCCTGATACGGCGTCTCACTTGTTTTGCGGCTATCCCTACATACCTTAATTATAATTAGTGTCAAGTCTTTCTGCCTCCCTCTTAAATACTCGGTACTTGCCTGTCTTTTTTTTTTTTTTTTGGGACATTATTACATTTAAAATAAAATAAAAAATCTAACCCTAACAAGTAGAAATTATGGCATACCCACAAAGACAAAACATCACATAACAAGTGGAAATTAAAAATAAGCTCCACATACTTTCTTATTCATAGTACTTAACAACCCTAGATTGTTCACATTTCCTCCACTAAAATTAAAATCAAAAAAATAAACTAATTCACTCCTAACCCTAACAATTATTTTAAGCCTCAATATATAATCAAAATCTAAATCTAAGCTTGATTAGAAGGTGTTGCTTCCATGTAGCCGAATGCTTGAAATGAATGATGAATATTCTTCTTAGTGTTGGGTTTGTGGTGGCTTAAAGTGGTGCCACCACGGTGGAAGTTTGCCAGCAGGAAGTGGTGGGGGTACCCAAGGGCTGTGTGGGTGCATCCAAGGAGGCAAGTGAACGCCGGCTGGAAGAGGCGGCGGTGCAATCGGAAAGTGTGGGAGTGGGAATGGGAATGGATGTGGGTGAATCCAAGGTCCCCATGGATGAGGAAAGTATGGAAAGAAAAATTCAGGATGTTCCCCATGACTAGCTAATGTGGCTGATGAGGCACCATCCTTGGATGTGTCATGACTAGCAAAAACCAAGTTTAAGCAAAGGAAAAGTGGGATGAGTGTGAGCAAGATGTTCTTCATTATGAACACTCAAAAACAGAATGAATTTTGATAAAACTTTTAAGGGTTGTGGGAGTATTTATAGTACTAATGGCCAACTGAGAGTTTGATTTCAAATAGGAAACAAATACCATGAACTGATATGAAAGATCCCACATGCATCATTATCACTACTTGTGGTATTGTTATCCCTTCAATTATCAAGTATTTTTTCAATTGCTCCTAAGAAAATGCATGAATAAAGAGATACCTATATACATAATGCATTAATTCCCTGGTAATAAGAGCAAAATGTGTTGCTTGTAATTACATGGGCACCGCTAAAAGATTTATTAACTAACGAAAAACAAAATTCATGGACATAATCAAATTAAGTAGTTGATGAGAGTGTTGATGAGGGACTGATCGATCGCGAATATGTACCGAAGGTGTAATAAATATATATATATATATATATATATATATATATGTTGATCAAATATTAATAATTAAATCAAATATCTAATAAACCAATCCAATTTCTTATGTTAAGCAAATACTGTACAAAAAATTTCCTTGTGAGTGATTCGGCATACATCAACTCTATAAAATGTTTACAAGGGAAATTTTGCATTGATATATATCATGGTGACATGTTTTGGACAGAGAATCTAGCTAGAATGAGTAAATGAAAGAAGAGTTTAGAACATCAAGTTGTAATGTAAATAGCTTTCTAAACAACTCTAGTTAGCAATCTATACTTCAAGAAAAAATTACTCCACCACATTAAGGGTGACGCTATTAACACCCACAAATCTCATTAATACATCCCTTCATCTTTTATTACGAAAATGTCATCAATTAAAAAGACTAAATTGCTGTTAATTATTCTAAATACACACGACCAAATTTCCAAATTCAACCTCATCTTTTTCAAACCTTATGATCTTCTTCCCTATCAATGCATCTCAGCTACCTCATTATCGAAGCTTCATTATTTAATGAGTAACCCTAGATACCTGACTGCCTTTTCAACTCTTCGACAGCTTACAACTTTTCCTTTGTTTTCTGTAACTCGGTTTGCAAATTAAAGCCTCTATTATTTGTTTTGCTTCATTATCAACCACTAAACTATTCACCATTCGCAGAACGTTCGTGCTTGGAGATGAAAAATCACCATGTCCAAACTGTGCAAAAGAAAATATCATTTGTTGGATTATTTCAAATAAAAGTGTCCCACATGACTTAGAGCCCGTTTGGTCGAGCGTTTTGGCCAAAACGCAGGGATAAAACGCTGCTTATTTGCAAAAAATGTGTTTCAATACTACGGTAGAAAACGCAGCTGCGTTATAAAACGCTGGAATTTCCAGCTTTTTTCCAAAATGCAGGTTTTAAAACGCTACTAGGAAAAAAAAAACTGCGTATTGAAGTGATATCCTGTTGGGATATTGGATGGCCCAAATGGGCAACCTGTTCCAAGCCCAAACTCCCGGCCCAACCTCCTTGGCAGCCCACCCGTTCCCTCCTTGCACAAAACCGGGAGCTTCCTTCCAACTCACTTCCAGCTTTGTTTTATCCCATGTGATGTTTTGACCAAAGCTTTGGTTTCCCCCCATAGTCAACAGTCTGGTGCAATTCCCCTTCCTTGGCTGGTACGCTCTCTCCAGCGCCCTTCTCCACTATAAATAGGCGTGCTCCCTCTTCACTCTTGGGCAGTGGACCGCAACATTGATGAACCATTGGACCCGATTGCTAACACAAGTTTGCTCTCTCTCTCTCTCTCTCTCTCTCTCTCTCTCTTACAAACTTAAATCGAACCTCTCTCATCTCACCGTGCGTTGTGTGAGTGTGTGCGTGTATAAGAGACGGGATTTAGTTTGGTGGATTATCGGAGTGGTTGTCTCCGGTGGTTGTGAGCGGAGCTGGGACTTGTGTTGGTGACTTTGTGTCGCCGGATATTGTCGGGTTACCGGAGTTGTTGCCGAGAAATTGGAGCTTTACCTTGAAGTGTGTAGAGTGCACCTCGTGGATCACTTCGGTGGACATTGCTCAAAGTGGAATTCGAGCCGTGTTGTCTTCGTTAAAGCCGCCATTGAAGAAGCTTTGCTTCTTCAACCTGTGTTATCTTCTCCGTTTCATTGTTCTTATTATTCTACTATTATTATTGATTGTCTTATATTTCTCCTATAATTGCACTATACTAACTAGTTTGGTATTTGCAGGTTTGTTGGAGATTATATAATAATAATATTAGAATTGTTCCCATAGGGTAGATAAATTGTTATCCCCACCCCTTTTGTAATCCTTGAGCGTCTCGGTGAGATCCTCTAGTGGGTTGTATAGGCTTTTGTTATTTAAAGCTGTATTTGTACCTCCTTCACCGCGTGCGCGAACGACGGGAATACACAACAGTGGTATCAGAGCATCCGGGTTGACTTCGCGTACGGTACGGTAGTCCTCAAATCCAAAATTAGAAATCCTAGTCAAGGATTTCTGGGTGAGCAATTTCTAAAACCTCCTTAATTTATTTCGTTTAAATTTGGTGTTGAGGTTTTATTTTTAATTGCTTGCGTAAAATTATTATTCATTGTGATTGCTCTAATTTTTGATTTTTGGATTTGTTGGTGATTTGCTTGTGACATTATTTTTTATTACTATTTTTGTTCCGTGTTGTCGTTAATAAAAAAAAAATTGACAAACTCAGCGTCTTATATTTTGAAACCTTTTAATGGAAAATCGGACTTTTCTATTTGGCAACAAAAAATGAAAGGGATTTTTAAAGAAAAGGTTTTCAAAGTTGTGACGTTTAATTTTGCCGAATCTGATACAGAAAAGATTAGGGCTGAAATGGATGAGTTCGGTAGACAACTGGAAAGGGACAATGGTCATAGTAATAAAATCATAACCAAAATCGAATTAAATCACAAGCATCGAAGTCGTAGTAGGTCAAAATCTAGAACTAGAAGTAAAACCCGCTATAACGTGGCGAGACGGGTCATTTTAGGAAAGATTGCACAAACCCAAGAAAGAAAAATCACAAGGAAAAAAAGAAGGTGACCGTAATTTAGCCTCGAGTAATGATTCAGAGATGTTTTTATGGTTGTTGATGCATGTGAAAGTATTGTGAATTCTGTGCATTCTGTGCTAAATTGCAAAAATGAATGGCTTGTTGATTCTGCTTGTACTTTTCACATGACTCCTTTTAAAAACTATTTTACTTCTTATAAAGAAGTGCAAACCGGATCTGTCGATGGCTAATGAGAAAAATGTGTCATTCTTTGGAATTGGTGATATATCTTTGAAACTTGATTCTGGATATGTGTTAAATTTGAAAAATGTGAGACACGTTCCTGATTTGTGCAATAATTTGATCTCGTGTGCCTCGTTAGAAGATGAGGGTTTTGAGGGTAAATGGGGAAAAGGCGTTATGAAAATACTAAAGGGTTCTTTAGTTGTTGCTAAGGCTGAAAAACGCAATAACTTGTATGTATGTGTTGCTATTCCTATGGCTTTTGATGAAAATTGTGCTAATCTTGTTAAAGAAGATAGAACAATGTTATGGCATAAAAGACTAGGACACATGAGTAATAAAGGTCTAGAAATATTACACAAAAACGGATGTTTTGGTAATGAAAAATTTTCTAGTCTACCTTTTTGTGATACATGTGTTAAAAGCAAACATCATAAAGTTAGTTTTCCACCCCCCTCCCCTAAACAAATCTTCTAGTAAGAAAATCCTTGAATATGTCCATGCGGATGTGTGGGGTCCCTCGAGTGTCCCCACTCAAGGTGAAAACAGATATTTTCTGTCTATCATTGATGATTTTTCGAGAAAAGTCTAGGTTTTCTTAATGAAACAAAAATATGATGTTTTTGAAAAATTCAAAAATTGGAAAGTTTTGATTGAAAATCAAACTGGGAAGAAATTAAAAGTGCTTCGGACTGATAACGGGTTAGAATTTTGTAATCAAGAATTCGATGAGTTCTGCGCTGAACATGGTATTCAAAGGCATAAAACTGTGCCTTACAATCCGCAACAAAATGGTGTCGCGGAGCGCATGAACAGAACCCTGTTAGATAGAGTGAGAGCTATGCTCTTGACCTCTGGACTTTCGAAAAGGTTTTGGGGAGAAGCAGTCATAACTGCTGCCTATATCATTAATAGGTCCCCTTCTGTTCCTTTACATGGAAAGTGTCCTGAAGCTGTTTTCTTCGGAAAAGAAATTGATTTCTCAAACTTAAGAGTTTTTGGTTGTGCTGCCTATATTCATCAAAAGAATGATAAACTTGAACCTAAGGCTACTAGGTGTGTTTTCTTAGGGTATTCCGAGGGGGTGAAAGGGTATAGACTGTGGTTGAAAGAAGAACATGGTTTTAAAGTTACCATTAACAAGGATGTAGTTTTTAATGAAACTGAATTCCCTTGTTTGCTTCCTGCTGATCCTATACCTGTTAATAATGTCCCCCCTCCCCATGCTCCTAATGAGGTGGAGCATCCCTATGTGGTAGGTTCTTTTGATGCTAATACTAGTGCACAAACTGAAAATGGAATTGAGAATGATAACAACCAAGATAAAGTGCATGCTGAAACTGAAATTGTGAATGATGAAACTGTTAATGCTGAAACTGGAAATGAGGAAGATGAAAGGATTGAAAATCCTGAAGATCGGAATCTAGATGCTAGGGATAGACCTAGGCGTACTATTCGAAAACCATCTAGATTTGATGATATGGCCTCATATGTGTTTAGCGTGTTTGCATCAATTGACAATTGTAGTGAACCCAAAACTTACAAAGAAGCCTTGAAATCTGTTAATTCAGTGGAGTGGTTAAATGCTATGATGGATGAAATGAATTCCTTGCATGTTAATCAAACTTGGACACTTGTGCCCAAAAATGAATCTGAATTTGTGCATGATAAGGCTATGTTAGTTGTTAAAGGGTTCACTCAAAAAGAGGGGATAAATTATACGGAAATCTTTGTCCCGGTTGTCAAGTTCACTACTGTCAGAGTCATGCTTGCTTTGGTTGTGAAATTTGATTGGGAGGAGTTAAAACAAATGAATGTTGTTAAAACTGCGTTTTTACATGGTGAATTGGATGAAAGAATTTGTGAATTGGATAAAAGAATTTGCATGCGACAACCTGAAGGCTTTATTGACAAGAAAAATCCTGAACATGTGTGTTTATTAAAGAAATCTTTATATGGGCTGAAACAATCTCCTAGAATGTGGAACAAGAAACTGGATATGTGCATGGGAAGTTTGAACTTTAAATGTAGCTCTTATGATTATTGCTTGCATTCTAAAGTTAACTCTGCTACATATGTGTTCTTGTTGGTTTATATTGATGATATGCTGTTAAATGGTCCTTGCATTAAATCAATTGAGCATGTGCAAAAATGTCTTTGTGATAATTTTGACATGAAAGATCTAGGAGATGCCAAAAAGATTTTGGGTATGAACATTGTTAAGGATAGGAAAAATTCCATGATTTTTCTCAACCAGATTTCCTACATGGAAAAGTTTTTGAGTAAATTTAAGATGGAAAATATGAAATATGTCAATGTGCCTCTTAATTGTCATTTCATACTGAGTAAAAGCCAGTCTCCCCAATCTAATTCAGAATTGAAAGAAATGAAAAATGTGTCATATTCAAATGTCATAGGATCCGTCATGTATCTAATGGTTAGTACTAAACCTGACTTAGCTTATGCCTTAAGCTGTTTAAGTAGATACATGTCTAATCCTGGAATGCCACATTGGCAAGGTGTTAAATGGCTGTTGAGATATTTAAAATATTCTCTGACGTATGACTTAAAATTTTCTAAATATTCTGAAGGTGTGAAGTTAAAAGGGTATATAGATTCGAATTTTGTGGACATGAGCACTAAATGTTTACCTGTTTCTAAATTTCAAACTTGTTTAAATATTTTGAAATTTGATGGTGATTGATACATGTGTGCTATTGTTACCCTTGAAATCCTCAGCTTACTTAGTGTTTGCTGTGGTGTTTATCTTGTTCCTGCTTTGTGCGGTGGAGCAAGATAGATTGCTAAAATCCTTGCATACTTAGTGTTTGCTGTGGTATCTATCTCGTTCCTGCTTTGTGCGGTGGAGCCAGATAGTTTGGTTATTTCCTTGCATACTTTGTGTATGTTGTCCCGTGATTTGTTCTTTACTTAGTGTTGGAACAAGTCTATTTCGGTTTAAGGCGATGATGATTCCCATCTATTAAAAAGTCCTGTGTATCCACGTGGTGTGAACTAGCACTTGTTCCAAGGTGGAGATTGTTGGGATATTGGATGGCCCAAATGGGCAACCTGTTCCAAGCCCAAACTCCCGGCCCAACCTCCTTGGTAGCCCACCCGTTCCCTCCTTGCACAAAACCGGGAGCTTCCTTCCAGCTCACTTCCAGCTTTGTTTTATCCCATGTGATGTTTTGACCAAAGCTTTGGTTTCCCCCCATAGTCAACAGTCTGGTGCAATTCCCCTTCCTTGGCTGGTGCGCTCTCTCCAGCGCCCTTCTCCACTATAAATAGGCTTGCTCCCTCTTCACTCTTGGGCAGTGGACCGCAACATTGATGAACCATTGGACCCGATTGCTAACACAAGTTTGCTCTCTCTCTCTCTCTCTCTCTCTCTCTCTCTCTCTCTCTCTCTCTCTCTCTCTCTCTCATCTCACGTGCGCTTGTGAGTGTGTGTGTGTGTATAAGAGACGGGATTTAGTTTGGTGGATTATCGGAGTGGTTGTCTCCGGTGGTTGTGAGCTGGGACTTGTGTTGGTGACTTTGTGTCGCCGGATATTGTCGGGGTTACCGGAGTTGTTGCCGGAGAAATTGGAGCTTTACCTTGGAAGTGTGTAGAGTGCACCTCGTGGATCACTTCGGTGGACATTGCTCAAAGTGGAATTCTGAGCCGTGTTGTCTTCGGTTAAAGCCGCGCCATTGAAGAAGCTTTGCTTCTTCAACTGTGTTATCTTCTCCGTTTCATTGTTCTTATTATTCTACTATTATTATTGATTGTCTTATATTTCTCCTATAATTGCACTATACTAACTAGTTTGGTATTTGCAGGTTTGTTGGAGATTATATAATAATAATATTAGAATTGTTCCCATAGGGTAGATAAATTGTTATCCCCACCCCTTTTGTAATCCTTGAGCGTCTCGGTGAGATCCTCTAGTGGGTTGTATAGGCTTTTGTTATTTAAAGTTGTATTTGTACCTCCTTCACCGCGTGCGCGAACGACGGGAATACACAACATATCTCAAACGTATTTATAAGGAAAGACCTCCGTTTTTAAAACACTGGGTTTTTTAAAACGTTGCGTTTTTAAAACACTGCGTTTTGTAAACTCTGCACAAAACGGGCTCTTAATATCTAATTGGGCTTTAATATTAAGGGTCCACTTTGATGGTTTATTGGGAATAAAATATTATTAAAGCTTTTGGGAATTATATAATGAAAATGATGCTCTCTTCCTCTGCCTATAAAAAGACTTAAAGTTTCAAACCCTAAAAACACTTAAAAAGGTTTTCTTTTCACGTCTCTAAGAAAAGTCGTCCAGAGAGAAAAGAGAAAAGACCTAGGGTTAGAATTTTCTTCTCACTATCAAGAAGAGATTAAAGTAAAGGCAAGGAGGAAGAAAATTCCTACATCAAAGTATTCAACTTCAAGCAAAACATGGATCAAGATTAGTACTTAAATTCATGTTCCTAAAATTATATGTTTAGTGATTATTATGTGTTCCAAGATTTTAGGGCATTATAAATTATGAATTCATGAAATTAAAGCAGCGTGAATTTTCAATTAAAGTTTACATGTGGTATCAAAGCCAAGGATTATGGAACACATAATTTTCCTATTATGATTGAAAATTCAATTTGATAATTAAAGTTTATTCCGCCGTAAATTTTCGTTAAATTGAATTGTACATAAAACCAATTATGCTTTGTAAATAAGTTGTAAAGAAAATTTGATGGAGCTTTAGCTCATGCTATGTGTGTGTGTGTATGTGTGTGTTTTTTTGTTTTTGTAAAGAGCTCGCGGCAATGTACACGTTCTTACTTTCAAAGTGTGCATAATGATATTCCCCGATTTGTTATTTTCTGGATCAAGGCACGGTCCAAGGGGATTTCTCCTATTCATAACAAAAGGTAGTCTAGGAGCTCATTATGAGGCAAGTATTTTGTTGCTTCAATTATTTTGTGGGAATATTATATATGCAAAATAGTATTTAATGTCCTATCTCTCTAACGACCGAGGTATTGTGTTCGAGGCAATTGGAAGGTTGTTTATTTTTCATATTTTAGGAACGTTAAAGTTGAATAAATTGGATAGTATGTTATTTTCCAAATAAAATTTTATTTTGTTCAAGGCTTAAAATATGAAAAATAAAATAGAACGTGATGATATTAAATAGCTTGTTAGTCACCAAAGTGGCGTGCTGAATGGAATATCAGCACATTAAATTAATAAAATTACAATTGTTCATGAGTAAAGAGATGCCCTTAAAGAATGACAAGAACGGTTGATTGAACAATTGAGATTATAGATTATTTTGCTAGGAGATCATCCAAAGATGGACCATTGCTCGTAATCTATAACATTAAAGGGATAAATTATTCATGCCTTAGTTAGATAGTCGTATATCCAAAGATAGAAAGCTTATTTAACTAATATATATAATGATTATCCATTAAAGTATTTTTCATTGGCATCAATTATGTTTATGTATTTAGGGATTGCCCAAAGGTGAACTTAAAGTTTTACCTAAAAGATATCTGAATCTATTAAAGTTAACTCAAAGCACTAAAAGATAAGCATGTATGAATGTTTGCAGTTTCTATGAATCTCTTCGCATCAGGAAATTCTGTTGTCAAGTTCAACGGGCTGAACTATGCTGATTGGTCCGAACAGATCCAGTTTACTCTGGGTGTTATGGACTTGGACCTAGCCATAATGACAGATGAGAAGCCCGCAGCCATTACTGAGGCTAGCTCGGAAGATGATCAAGTCGATCTATATGGCTTGGGAGCGGTCTAACAGGCTGAGTTCGAACCTTATGAGGATGACCATGACAGAAAATATCAAGCCTTCGATGCCGAAGACAGATGATGCTAGGTAGTTCCTGCTGAAAATTAAAGAATATTCTCAGTCAGACTTAGCCGATCAATCCAGTGTGGGTAGCCTTATGGGTGAGTTAACTACAAAGAAGTTTGATTGGTCTAAGTCAATTCATGATCACGTAACAGAAATGGCCAACTTAGCAGCAAAACTGAAGACTTTGGGGATGGATGTGAATGACTCATTCCTTGTACAGTTTATCATGAATTCCCTTCCTACTGAATTTGGTCAGTTCCAGGTGAAACAACACCATTAAAGATAAATGGAACTCAAATGAACTTAAGGCCATGTTAGTGCAGGAGGAAAGGAGATTAAAAAAGATAAGGGATCACTCCATCAACCTCACAGTCTATGATGAAAATAACAACAGCAAGGCCAAACCAGGTATGAAGAACAAGAAAAAAGACAAGGCCCCAATGAAGGTTAATGAGGGTCGAATCCAGAAAAAGGTTAAATGTTACTTCTCCAATAAGGAAGGGCACGTAAAGAAAGATTGCCCTAAAAGGAAGGAATGATTCGAAAAGAAAGGTATGCATAATATTTATGTATATTTTGAATCAAACCTTATAGAAGTACCTAATAATACCTGGTGGTTAGATTCTGGTGCAACTACTCATGTGTCTCATGTTATACAGGGATTCCTTACGATCTAGCCCATAAACGGAACTGAGCAATACTTGTTTATGGGAAACAGGATGAAAGCACGGATATAAAGAATTGGGACGTATAGATTGATCTTGGACACCAACTGTCATGTAGATCTTGAAGGGTGTCTCTATGTTCCTGATTGTGCTAGAAATCTTGTTTCAATATGGAAGCTGGATGTTTTAGGTTTTAATTTTAAGTTTGGAAACGGTGTTTTTTCATTATTTAAAAATAAGTACTATTATGGTTCTAGTACTTTGTGTGATTCTCTTTACCGTTTTAATCTTAATAATGAATTTGTCGAATCCCTGTATCATGTTGATTATAGTGTAGGCATGAAACGTAGTGCATCTGATGAAAATTCTGCTTTCTTGTGGCATCAAAGATTAGGTCATATTTCCAAAGAAAGGTTAATGAGGTTGGTGAAAAGTGAGATCCTTCCTCAATTGGATTTTAGTGACTGGGTTATATGTGTGGATTCCATTAAGGGAAAGCAAACCAAAACCACATTAAAAAAGTCTGCCACAAGAAGCACTCAACTTCTTGAATTGATACACACTGATATTTGTGGTCCTTTTGATAAACCCTAGTTGGGGTTGTGAACAGTATTTTTTCACTTTTATTGATGATTACTCACGTTATGCTTATATTTATTTACTGCATGAAAAGTCTCATGCTGTGAACGTCCTTGAGGTGTTCATAAATGAGGTGGAAAGGCAATTAAATAAAAAAATAAAAATAGTGAGATCAGATAGAGGTGGTGAATATTATGGAAGGTTCACTGAGAAGGGACAATGTCCAGGTCCATTTGCAAAATTCATCGAAAGTCGTGGCATTTGTGCACGTATACAATGTCGTACACCTCGCGAATGGTGTGGCTGAGAGACGAAATCGTACATTAATGGATATGGTTAGAAGTATGTTAAGTAATTGTTCTTTACCCTTATCTTTGTGGATGCATGCATTAAAGACCGCTGAATACCTTTTCAATCGGGTTCTTAGTAAGGCAGTTCCTAAGACACCTTATGAATTGTGGACATGCAGGAAACCGAGTTTGAGACATCTTCATGTTTGGGGTTGCCCAGCAGAGGTAAGGTTGTATAATCCACAAGAAAAGAAACTTGATGCTAGGACAGTCAGTGGTTATTTTATTGGCTATCCTGAAAAGTCAAATGGGTATAGATTTTACTGTCCTAACCATAGTACGAGAATCGTTGAGTCAAGCAATGCTCGGTTCATTGAGAATGGCTGAGTCAGTGGGAGTGGGGAACCAAGAAAAGTTGAGATTAAGAAAATTCGGGTTGAAATGCCTGTACCTGATTTTCCTTCAGAAGTTGTTGTTCCTATTGTTGTATCACAGTCTGGCAACATACCAGAACAATAAGTTAATGTTGAAACCCCACTGAATAAAAATATAATAGATGAACCGGTTACTGTCGAGCAAGAGATTATTGAGCCACGAGAGGAAATAGCTTTGAGACGGTCTATAAGGCAGAAGAGACTTGCTATTTCTGATGACTATGTGGTTTATAATCTTGAGCATGAATGTGACTTAAGCATTGACGATGATCCAACCTCATTTAGTTAAGCGGTGAATGGTAACAATTCAGAAAATTGGTTAGATGCTATGAAAGAAGAAATAAAATCAATGTATGACAATCAAGTTTGAGACTTAGTAGAGTTGCCTAAAGGTTTCAAAAGAGTCGATTGTAAATGGGTCTTTAAGACTAAACGTGACTCGAATGGAAACATTGAAAAGCATAAGGCCAGACTCGTTGCAAAGGGTTATACATAAAAGGATGGCATTGACTATAAAGAGACCTTCTCCCCGGTATCTAAGAAGGACTCTTTAAGAATTGTTATGGCTTTGGTGGCTCATTATGATTTGGAGTTTCACCAAATGGATGTTAAAACCGCTTTTCTAAATGGTGAATTGGAAGAGGAGGTTTATATGGATCAACCTAAAGGGTTCATGACCACAGATAAGGAAAGTTTAGTGTGTAATTGAAGAAGTCAATATATGGACTAAAACAAGCCTCCCGCCAATGGTATATTATGTTTAATGATACCATTACTTCTTATGGTTTCACAGAAAACACTCTTGATCGGTGTATCTATATGAAGGTCAGTGGGAGCAAGTTCATAATATTGGTCTTGTATGTTGATGATATTTTACTTGCTGCTAATGATGTTGGGATGTTACGTAATGTAAAAGAATTTCTCTCTAAGAACTTTGAAATGAAAGATTTAGGTGAGGCATCCTATGTGATAAGAATAGAAATATTCTGTGATAGGTCACATGGAATGTTGGGACCGTCTCAGAAAGCTTACATCAAGAAGGTCTTAGAGAGATTCAAAATGGAAAAATGTTCAGCAGGAATTGTTCCAATACAGAAAGGGGACAAGTTCAGTCAAATGCAATGTCCAAAGAATGATTTGGAACGAAAGAAAATGAATTTGATTCCCTATGCATCAATGGTTGGGAGCTTAATGTACGCACAAACTTGTACTCGGCCTGATATCAGCTTTGCTGTTGGAATGCTAGGCCGGTATCAATGTAATCCTGGTATAGACCACTGGAAAGCTGCAAAGAAAGTCCTTCGGTATTTACAAGGCACCAAGGAACACATGCTCATGTATAGGAGGTCTAATCACCTCGAAGTTATAGGATATTCAGATTCAGATTATGCCGTATGTGTTGACTCGAGAAAGTCAACATTCGGTTATTTGTTTCTTCTAGCTGGAGGAACGATATCATGGAGAAGTGGAAAGCAGTCTGTCATTGCTGCTTCTACTATGGAGGCTGAATTTGTGGCATGCTTTGAGGCCACTGTTCATGGATTATGGTTGCGGAACTTTATTTCAGGGCTTGGAATTGTTGACAGTATAGCCAAGCCGCTGAGAATTTATTGTGACAATTCCGCAGCAGTCTTCTTCTCAAAGAACGACAAGTATTCTAAGGGTGCTAAGCATATGGAATTGAAGTACCTATCGATCAAAGAAGAAGTGCAGAAACATAGAGTGTCTATTGAGCATATCAGCACCGATCTTATGGTAGCGGATCCGTTAACAAAAAGGCTGCCACCTAAGACATTTTGTGGACATGTCGAAAGGATGAGTATCATGGATAAGTCCTTGTTAGCATGATAGTTTGTATGTGTACACGTATGCATAACAGTTATTTGCTCATTATCTTATGACACTTTGATATCATTTATGGATATGTTTTTTGCTTAGTTACATTGCATTGATTTAATGTATTATGATTTAGTCTTCTTAGGAAGACTATATGGTTGAGGCTTATGGTTCACCTCATTATGGTTAAAGTTTAAGTTAAATTGATCTTATGATACATGGAAGGGATCATGTCGATTGAATGATGTGTGACCGCCATGATCCAGTCAACTTTAACTTATTTAGAGAAAAGTCCAAATTGATATTATGGAGGGTGTAATAACATTGCGCACTTAAAGTTGTTATTAAATTCTCAAGTCGTCATATGGGCCAAGTGGGAGAATGTTGGATTATTTCAAATAAAAGTGTCCCACATGACTTAATATCTAATTGGGCTTTAATATTAATGGCCCACTTTGATGGTTTAGTGGGAATAAAATATTATTAAAGCTTTTGGGAATTATGTAAGGAAAAAGATTCCCTCTTCCTCTGCCTATAAAAAGACTTAAAGTTTCAAACCCTAAAACACTTAAAAATGTTTTCTTTTCACGTATCTAAGAAAAGTCGTCAAGAGAGAAAAGAGAAAAGGCCTAGGGTTACAGTTTTCTTCTCACCATCAAAAAGAGATTAAAGTAAAGGAAAGGAGGAAGAAAATCCCTACATCAAAGTATTCAACTTCAAGCAAAACATGGATCAAGGTTAGTACTTAAATTCATGTTCCTAAAATTATATGTTCAATGATTATTATGTGTTCAAAATTCTAGGGCATTATAAATTATAAATTCATGAAATTAAAGTAGCGTGAATTAAAGTTTACATCATTTTCTTGTGAAACTTGCTACTTGCTTTAACAACCTTTTTTTTTTTTTTTTTTTTTTTTTGGAAAAACAGGACGGCACCCTGCTAAATTTTATTAAAATAAAAAAAGGAGTACAAACTTGAGGGGGACAACCAGACTGGCCCTTATAAATGGAAGGACAAAGGAGCTTAACCTCTAAAGAGAAATACAACAGAAAAACAGAAAAAAACAATCAGGAAACTCTAATATGAGGAGTATCTTTTTCATCCAGCAAAACAAGGCCCCGAATACGCCGAGGCAAAGATTGCAAATTTTGAAATTCAAAATCTCCCAAGGAGTCACATGCAAGATTAGCCAAGCTATCAGCAACAGAATTAGCTTCCCGGTAACAATGATTAAGAATGAATCTCTGAGTCTGCTGAATGTGAGCAAGAGCACGAAAGAAATAAGCATACTGCCATGGAGGAGAATGACCTGAAACGAGACAGTCATATGTGAATTTAGAGTCCGTTTCAATAATAACATCAAACCAACCTTGGCCATTAAGCCATTGGAGGCCATAAAGAAGAGCCCGAATTTCAGCTTCCATGTTGGAACAAACTCCAAAATACCGAGAGAAAGCATATATAATTTTTCCCGCATCATCCCGCACGATGCCTCCTCCCCCACCATAACCCGGATTGCCCCGACTAGCACCATCCGTGTTTAATTTAAACTTACCAGTTGGCGGTTTACACCAAGCAACATGTTGAATCACAACTTGCTTACATCGCATCAATCTAACTGTCGAAGAGCCTTGAGTAACCCGCAAGCCCTTAGCTTGGAAAGCAGCTGAGAGATCACCATGAATAGCTTGAATAATCTTCACAATAGGAGACTTGGAATTATCAAAAACTGAGCTGTTTCGAATTTCCATAAATGCCAAAGGATTATGGAAGGGAGAATATAGCAAACCTTAGAGTTGGCATTGCACCACCAGGCGAAACAAATCTGGTTGATGGAATTATAGGAAGCCCGCTGGATATCATAAAGGAGACCAAAATAATTCCAAGCACAGCACTGTATTACTCAGTAAAAAAACATGATCGAAGGTTTCAATGTGACCCGAAACACAGCAAGAGCATTTGAAAGCTAAAGAGAAGCCTTTGCTCCATAATCCCTCATCCAAAGGCAATTTTTTAAGCAACAATCTCCAATGAAAAATGCTGATATGCCGAGGGAGGAAGGGGTTCCAGATGAACTTATAAGACAATAAAGTGGGATTAGCAGGCCTGAGAAGAGACAACACTGAGCTGATCGTGAATTTGCCCGAGGAAGAAAGCTCCCAGAATGGAGCGTCATCTTTGTCAGCCAAGGAGACGCACTGATCCTTAAGAAACTGGACAGAATCTCTCGGCAACATAGCAGCAGCAGCTTGGTCAATAATATTATGAGCTTGGAACAAATCCTTCACACAGGAGAGAGAGCAGTCTGGAGGGCGAACAAAAGCGTGACCTCTAAGCCATTTATCCAGCCATATAGAACAATCCCCACGACCAATAATCCATAAAATATGGGGATCCGCAACAGGTCTAGCCTTAAGCAATCGAGACCAAACATGGGAGCCTTTAGAGATAATAATAGATGGATGAGAAGAAGCACAATATTTAGCTCTCATAAAATTAGACCACAAATTAGAATGGGTTCGGAATCTCCACCAAAGCTTAATGCTGTAAGCTTGGATAATATCAGACAAAGAAGCTATCCCAACTCCCCCTTCCGACACAGGATGACAACAAGCTTTCCAAGAGACCCAATGACTCTTATTCTTGCCATCGATTTGACCCCAGAAAAAATTAGCAAAAGCCCTGTCAATCGCATGCACCACCGAGAAAAGGGGATCAATGGAAGTAATCTGGTAAGCAGTAATGGAATGTAAAACATGATTTATGAGAGTAATACGGCCAAAGAATTTAAAAGGACTCATCCATGAGTTTATACGATTCTCAGAATTAAGCCATCAAAGTATTGCTTACGCTTCCGCCAAAGTAAATAGGGCAACCAAGATATATAATGGGAGGGTGCCAGCCTGGTATCCCAAAATAGAGGCAATAGCTTGGGATCTGGAGACAGGAGTGCGAAGGTGAACATAGAAAGAGCTTTTGCTGACATTAATAAGCTGACCTGAAGCTTTTTCATAATCCGCTATCAATTCCTTGTGCCTTAAGAGAGAAGTTTTGCTCCCATTACAGAAAATGACAATATCATCAGCGAAAGCCAAATGAGAAACAATAGGGCAGCCACTAATAGTCGAGTAAATCACATTAGGAAATTGAGAATGGAGTCTATCAAGGTTACGGCTGAGAACTTCTGCCGCAATAATAAAAAGACTCGGCGATAAAGGATCACCTTGACGCAAGCCGCGGGAAGAAGGAAAGAAGCCCATAGGTTCTCCATTAATCGAACCGAAAACCGCTTGTCGATAAAAGACGCCAAATGAGATCAATAAAAACTTCAGCAAAGCCAAACTTCCTGAGGACCATAGTAAAAAAAACCCAAGAGATGCGATCAAAAGCCTTGGCCATGTCCAACTTTAAAATAATATTAGAGCCCGTCACCCGCTTTCCCAAATGACACATCATTTCTTGAGCCAGTAAAATGTTATCCTGGATAAGACGCCCTTTAGTGAAAGCACTCTGGTTGTTTGATATGATAGAAGGTAAAATAGAGGCCAGCCTCAAGGACAAAATCTTTGAAATCACCTTATTACAGAAGTTGCATAAACTTATCGGACGGAGATCCTTAAAAGAATTGGGCCTATCAATTTTGGGAATAGTAGCAATAAGAGTACTAGACCAAGATCTGGGGAGAGAGAAACCTGAGAAGAATTCCAGAATGGCCTCACAAAAATCTTGACCAATAATATCCCAAAGATGATGTATAAAAGTCCCTGAAACCATCCGACCGGAAGATCGTCACCACTTAGACTTTTAACAACAGTAAGGACTTCTGATGTCAGAGGGGGAGTAGTTAGAAAGTTATTCCATTCATCCGAAACCAAATTTGGAATCATATCCAGATTACAGTCCTGAGTAGATCCCTCCGCTTGAAGCTGATTTTTAAAATACTCCACAGCAGCTTGTTTAATAGAATGCTCGGATCGAAGAGATCCATCCGTATTATGAATAGAATGGATATGAAGACGTCGTTGAGCTGTTTGACGACGCATGAAACACTTGAGTTACCTTGCCCTTCTTTAATCCACTTGACTTTGGATTTTGTTTCCAATAAGCCTCCTCACGAGATAAAAAGAGCCGATAGCGAGCCTGAGCTTCCATGAGGTTCGATCTATTCTCCTCAGAATTATTAAGCTCAAATAGCAATTCCTTTTCAAGGACATCATCCTCAGCTGAACGAAGATTAGCAAAAATATCGCCAAAAGTGGTTTTGTTCCAAGCTTTCAAGGCTGTTTTGGTATTGCGAAGTTTGCAAGAGAACTTAACCATAGGTCTCCCTTGAACCGGAATAGCCCAAGTTTGAACCTGCTCCTTAAAAGAGGCATGAGTAGCCCAAACATTCAAAAAATGAAAGGCACTAGGAGAAGAAGAAGCAGACCGAGATATAGATGCTAACAAAGGGGAGTGATCAGAGCATGTTCGATTGAGATGCTGGATGGAAGTAGCATTAAACTGGTCTAACCATCTAGTGTTACAAAGAACCCTGTCTATTCTTTGATGAATAGTAGAAGAGCCCTCCCTTTTATTCCACCAAGTGTAGGATGGGCCAGAATAACCCAAATCAGTTAAACCCGTGGCCGAAATGCAAGCATGAAAATCAAGAGCTCCAGCTCTATCCCAGCCATTACCACCAGATTTTTCACTAGGATGCAGAATAATATTGAAGTCCCCTCCTATGAGCCAAGGCACATCGATGGCAAGCATTAAGTGAATAAGATCATCCCACAAATCTTGACGATCTCGAGTATCACATCTCGCATAAACACAAGTGAAATGAGTTAAAACAGGCCAAGAATAGTGCTTAATCTGAATAGTGACCTGCTGTAAAGATTCTTGAACTAGACTGCATGTAAAACAAGATTTAATGAAGACCCAAATAGAGCTTTGAGCATTAGAAAACGAGAACCTGAAGTTAAGTTTTCGAGTAATAAGAGCACCTTTTCCATCGCAAGCATCGGCTCGAAAATAGCAATCATCAAAATTTTATGGAGGCGAATGAGCTATTTCAAACGAGAGACAGTGGGATCATTCCCAATACCACGAACATTCCAGAAAAGGGTTTTAATTTCCATGGGAAAGGGTCAAAGAAACATCTGAAGATAGCTTAGAAGCCTGAGATCGAGTCACCATAGTAGTGGGATGAAAAATTTTTGATTTCTTCCGAGTTAAGTTTGGAACTTCCAGATGTAAACGATCCAGAACAGCTTGGTCATCAGAATCGTCTTCTTCTTCCTCTAGCACATTTAAAACAAAGAATCATTGGGAGAGATATGACCGATCGTTCTCTTCGATAATCAAGCATAGGAGAACCTGATTGTGCACTTGGAGAGGCAGAAATTCTGTCCTTCGAGTTAGACGTGGAAGAGTCTGATGCATGGGATTTATGTACTTGGTTGTCAACCACTGGAGAGGATTGCTTGGCAGGATTGTGAGCAATGTCATGAGCAGCTGAGTCATATTGTCTTTCTTCCATAGCCTGCGTGGGAGACTCAGAATTGTTCAAACATTCTTCACCCAAGTTTTTTTGCAATTCAATATTTGAGGGGCCCTCTAACGTGCCTTCTTCCAGAATCTGCGTGGGGGATACATCAGCCTGCAATGAGTGGTCCTCCAGGGTGTTAACTCTATTAGGGGTATTCTCCACCATATTATCCTTTGCATGAAATGTTTCCTTGGGCAAAGACGTTGGCTTTGGAATCCAATGCGTATTGGTATTTGGTCTCGGAAGGGGCTTAGAAGCAGCAGTAGGGTTCTTGACCTTGCAAACCGAAACGTCATGGCCTTGTCGCAGACAATGAGAGCAATACTTTGGAAGTTTTTTAGCCTGAATTATTGGTTGCCAAAACCCACAGTATTTTGACCCCCCAACAACCCAAATCCGTTCTGGAATAGGCTTAGTAACATCAACCTCAATGCATATTCGAGCAACGCTTGGTCTAGTTAAAGCAGCCGTGGGATTATCTATGATCAACGGCTTACCTATCATGGCACCAATGGAAAAAAGAGAAGTCTTATGAAATAAATAAAGAGGGAGACCTGGAAGGGAGAACCATACCGAGACTACTGGGCTTTCGATGTCTGGACAGAAATCTGGTGTCCACTTGAAGACTCGCATTGGAAACTTGCCTAGGTACCATTGATCCTTGATCCATAGACGTTGAAAATCCGCTTCATGATTGGCTTGAATGAGAATATGTTTTGCATCGAGATGGCCTATCGTTACAGCAGCCTTCAAGCCAAAAGTCTGAAAATATCGTCGCGTGGCCTCTATTGCAGGGCGACCTTGTGAAAATTTCCCTATGAGGGCAAACTTGAAAGGCCGGGAGAGAGTTTCTGTAATGTCATCAGTTAAGACAAGTGCTGGCTCACCTTTGTACAAAGCTGGCTGGATTGGAGAGATGGAGTTGACAGGCGTGGTATTAGCAAGCAACACTGAAGCAAAGGACTTTGCAATGGAGGGAGATAAAGGAGGCTCCGTAGAGGGAGGTTCAGTTGGCTGGGCTGCCATAGCAGCTGCCGTGGAGGCAGCACCCTTGGAAGGGTTCGGGTTTGCGAAGGTAAGAGAGAAAATTTCTTCCACTTGCTTTAACAACCTGCCACTCAAGTATTATCCATATTTCCTTGAGCAAGTCTAACAAAAGGCACCTGTCATGCATCATAATCACTATTATAAAACATCACCACATGTCAAGCAGGTCCAAAACTAGCTACTTGCTTCTCTTTCTCTCGATCCTCTCTACATCCCTATGCAGAACCCTCGAACAAGAGAGAGTGGGGGCTGTCGAACAAAGAGAGAGGAAATGGGAGAGAAAAAATTGGGAATCGAAGGAAAGAAATTTGTATACTTCCAAGGGTAAAGTAGAAAATACATGGGGGATGCATTTAGTATTTGGAAGGGTTAAAAATTAAGATGGAGTGTGTACAAAAATCGGTGTATTAATAAGATTTGAGGGTGTTAATAGCGTCATTCCTAGATTAAATAAGATTTGAGACTAAAGTCATCTCGGAAGAAAAGAGAATTAAAAATCAAAATAAGAAGACTTCTTTCATATGTGACAAAAAAAATTAAAAGATAGAGAGTCATCTTTCTAAACGTGTTCCAATGCAAGAATCATTTTAAAACATCCTTTCAGACGTGACGGTTTTTTATAATTAATTACAAAATACAAAAATTAAAAATTACTCCATATCATAACTGATTGAAAGTAAAAAAAAAATTTACGGTAAACCATAACTTATTACTCCATACCATTACTGATTGAAAGTAGAAAATAAAAAAAAAAAATTGACGGTAAACTATAATTGTTTGAGAGTAAAAAATAAAAGAAAAGTGACGTAAATGACGTGAATGGAAAGACATCCTCTGGGTTGCCCTATGGAAATAGAGGATCATGGGCCTGTTTGTTAACCCAATTAATAGTTTAATTAGGAAAATTGAAGTGATATTAAAAATAAGATTGTTTGATAATGCAATATTATATCACTTAATAAATTAAGTATCTCTTAAAAATAGCAAACAAATTAAGTCAAAAGAGGGTGTCTTAATATTTTAAGCTCTACTTTTCAAACATCAGTTTTCAAAACTTAATATTCAGTTTTAACAAATACTGTACTTGTCTTCTCAACTAAATGTCATATCATCTCCACCTCAGCATTAGAGGTTTGTGTTGGAGAAGATTTTTTTTTTCTTTAATGTTATCATTAGAGATGTTAAAATGGCCACGGCCCGTAGGGTTGGCCCGTTTAAACCGAAAAAAATAGTGTTAGGGCTCAATATTTTTGACCCGTTTAAAATTATGGCTTTTTAGGGCTGGCCCGTTTAACCCGCTGCCCGTTAGGGCTAGCCCGTCAGGTTTCAGGGTTGGCCCGCCAACCCGCATAATATTAATTAGGCCGTAAAAAATTTAGGAGATACGTAAAACAACCACCATCAGAATAAAACCAACAACATTTTAATCTAAAGTCAAACACATTTATCCTTTGCACTTTTGGAAAGAACTGCTACGTAGAGCTATTACATCGTTTATTTTGAGAAAAACAAGTTGAAAATTATAACACAGCGATGTAAAAAAATGTCTGGTTTATATTTCTTTTGAAAAACATAAGAAACTATCAAAGTTATGAATAATTTATTGATTCACTATTTTAAAATATTGTTATATTATATCTTTAATCGTGGCCCGATAGTGGCCCTTTTAGCCCGAAACCCGCTAGGGTTAGGGTTAGGTTTGCAATATTAGTGGCCCGAAAAAATTGGACCGTTTAACCCGCGACCCGTTAGGGCCACAATCCGTTAGGGCTGACCCGAAACCGCTAGGGCTAGCCCGTTTAACATCTCTAGTTATCATCTAGTTTTTTTTTATGTAGCATGCTTAAACAAGAAGACATCTTTCATATGTGGCAAAAAATTTAAAAGATTGAGAGTCATCTTTCTTAACGTGCTACAATACAAGACTTCTTTTGGAACATTCTTTCAGGCGTGACGTTGTTTTATAATTAATTATAAAAATTAAAAATTAAAAATTACTCCTACTATAACTGATTGACGGTAAAAAATAAAAATAAAAACTGATGATAAATGACGTGAATGAAAAGACGTCATCTCGGTGACCCTCTAAAAGTACAGTATGTCTTCTCAACTAAATGTCACCTCATCTCCATCTCATCATAAGAGATTTGCATTGGAGAAATTTTTTTTAAAAAAAATCTATATTTCGTATCATAGCTAGGGAGGGCAAAACTTCATATAGTTGTGTTTGCGAACGTAGTCTACAAGCAGGAAATTGCTTTAGTTAAAGTACAACAATACAGCAAGAAACTATAAGAACTTTTAGATAGGTGTCTCTAAATACAAAAAGAAAAATTTGCATCAAGGAAGCAATTGAACCCTACAAGTTTTAAAAGAAAAATTTTAATAAAAAAAAACCAAGGATATAGGGAATGTTATAGCTTGGAGGTTGGCCTGCCTTTGTTAAAGCCCCTTCTAGTTGCTATAATCACCTTAATTGTTCATAAACCATACATAAACCAAGAGAAGATGCTACTTCAATTCCCTCCCAGTTAATCATGAGTCTGATCGTTCTAACTTTTCAAAATAAATCTTTGACTTCTTTTCTTCAAAGAAAAACTTAGTGTGGATTTACTCGTTTTTAAAAAACTACAGCGTAAACAGACAACAACGTACCAGGCCTAGATACCGGAACCAATTAAGATTCCCTTACTTCGGCTCGCTCCTGCAGCTTCCTAATCCTGGGCGCTAACCCGCACACAGAGTCCTGTGCACACCTCCCCTCACCATTTAGCCCCTCTTGCTTCTCACTGTCCGACCAAAAACTCAAGTATATCAGCGTAATCAGCGGCTGTGAAACACCAAATCGTTGGGCCACAGCCGAGAAATGATCAAAGAGAGACGAGTCCTGCCCATTGTACATGAGGTTGGCTGGCATTGACGCATTGTGATCTTCTTACGCATCAGGTCTCCAATTGCCACTAATGCTCCAGAGGGGTCAACTTCATGTAGCTTATTGACGATCCGTGAGTAAGCATTTTTGTGACGCTTTTAGTCGGATGCAATGGTGCCGCACATTTTCGCGAGTACCAGATCACTGCCCTCCTTGGCGAGCGTTCTTGGAATGATGTGTACACGAATCCCATGTAGGCGCTGTTCTCCATTCCAGGATCCTGTCAACAATAATTATTTCTAAAATATAATTTTTGAAAAGAAAAATGGTAGATGATCATGCAAAAAGGGTGGTACGTGACGACTGAGTCTGATCCACGTGTGTAGTCTAGTGGGATTCCGACGTGCGTTGCAGGGATTGTCCTTGAAGTGTACGTAGCTTGAAACATGTGATCAACAAAAAACACCGTAAGGGGGCTGGGTTGTCCCAGCGATAACCCTCAAGCGTGAGAATTAGCAATACTTCGATGGAGAGGTAAAGCTAAAAGAATATGTTGTGAGCAAGTAATTTGCATGTACCTTATGAGGCCTGTGAGGGTGCTTATTTATAAGGAGATAAGTCATAATCCTTTAAGGTTTCGTAATGAGAGAGATATGATCAATTCCCATGTCTCTCGGATTACGTTTTCTTGTCTGCTTAGGACTGATGTAAATTAGAGTTGTAGTAGGACTCTTCCCAGGCGAGAGGGGATTTCGTAGAGGACTCGGTTTTGTTAAGCTGAGAGGGGTAACATCGAGGTCAGCCTGGTAGCTGTACCCAGGTCGCTTGATATCAATGCTGTTGATGGTCAAATTGATGCATCGCGATACACAACATTACACTTGCCAATGCACAACATAACACTTGCGATGCATCAAAGTGTGCATCGCGATGCACAAAATTGTACTAAAAAGTATTATTTTTGTGCATCGCGATGTACAACATTACACCATGCTCACTTTGCAATGGATTTGATGAATCTCTATAGACATAATTAACCTTTTGTTAAGACTATAGCAGTGACGGTGAGGTGAGAGGAGGCTAAAGAAAACCTGAAAATGAAATGATGAAAAAAAAAAAAGAGGAGAGAGAGGAATTTGGGTACAGTTGAGGGGCGAAGTGCGCCTCAGGATGTGTGATTTCTTAATGATAACGTCAAAAAAGTGATTGGTGATTAGTGACCACGTTGGATCCACGTATGCGGTTAGTATGCAGTCAGGATGCATCGGCTCTCAAAAGGCTCTTCTTGCTGGGACTGAACTGTCACAAGATGACTAGGCCTACAACTGTTTGACAAAGAACACACCGTTAGGGGGTGTCGGGGGTTTAACCCTACTATTACCCTCAGGTGTAAGAGTTAGTTTGAATGTTAAATGTAAGGAAAGTAGTTGGCAACTGTCTTCTAAGTTCTAATAATCACAAGAAGGGTGATAAATGAGTGTGTTGAAGGCAAGTAAGTAAATACAATTTTGACAGCACTTGTGTGAGTTCTTGAGAGTAAATGTGGCTTAGCCATAAATGAAGGTGATACCCTGCTATTGATAGCTGAAGATGGCATGTGGAAGAGTCTAAATTTAGCCACCTGGATGCTTAGGAGTTAATGCTCATCAATGAACCCATGTCTCCAGCCATTCCAAAGAGATAGAATAGAAACTTCTTTCTTGGGAAGAGGAGAAGCTCATAAATGCAGCCGTAACTTCTCCTGGAAGGAATGTCTTCATCCAATGCGAATGTCTTGCTTTCTCTAGACTTTAATGTTGGCATTTAAGTAAACATTCAATGCTTGATGTTGACGTCTGCCGAGGATGAGGGTGCCCACTGCCGAGGTGATTCCCGTCTTTGACAAGGAAGTTAATGAGCTTGGTCGAGGTATGCCTGCTGCCGAAGACCTCGACTAATAACCTCGGCGGGGAACTTTCCCAGAATCCCCGGCTACGAGCTTGGCTGAGGACCTTGGCCACTCTGAGGTCCGGGCTGCCATTGTCATTGTGGATTTCAGGACCCACCTAAGGCTGTTGTGGATGACACGTGGAAATGGTATTTGGGAGGATCCCATCACTTAACAAGGAGCGCACTACATTCATTCCACTCTCAATATTAATACAGAATGAAAGAGAGATGACTCAACATGACCATTGTTCTTGACTTCTTTCCCTCTCCGGTGAAATGGAGGATTTATATTCTTCCATCGATTGTTAAATAATTGTATTGCTTTCCCTTCCTAATTCATTTTAATATCGAAAAGAAAAGACTGAATTAATGTTGAAATTGTTATATATATATATATATATATATAATGAGAGGGATGGGTTCGAAAAAGGTCAATGTGGTCGGGAATGATGGAGGCAGGCGATGGGAGGGAGAAAACCTTGCGCCTAAGGTAGTAAATGAAGAGAAAACCTTGCGCCTGAGGTAGTGAACAGGGTGGTTTAGGAACAATTGATCAATTTATCACTTCAAAATGGACTTAAGTGACTGAAAACAATTATAGTGAATTAAAGCGGTTGAAAATCTCAAAAAGGGGACCGACTCGCAATTTATCCATTAAAGTAGTTTATTTAGCCCGGTATGGAAATGAATTAGACAAAAATAAAATCAACGTTAATATAAGAAAAAATTAATAAAAATTAACATGAAGGCATTAATACATACATATATATATATATATATATATATAATAAGTACAAAACGAAGTAGTTTTTGTAGTTTACGGGCCGGGACTAGCGAGCTAAGCAGAATTAAGGCCCGGTAGTAGTCCGAGCCCAAGGGCATCCTAGCTTTCAAAGACCGACACTATAACACAGTTCACAGGCACAGGCTTTGCAAGTCAGGTCTTTGCGGGCTTTGTGGGGTTGTGAGCTGATAGGCGGGTTCGATCACCCTTATTACGTAGTGGCCAAACCTCATGGGACTACACCCCTTTTCCAACTGCATTTTGGAGTACTTCTACATTCGATAGTAGTTGATTAAAATGGAGCCTGCATTTTCATAATTCGACAGCAGTTGATTAAAATGGAGCCCGCATTTTCGTAATTCGGTAGCAGTTGATTAAAATGGAGCCCGCATTTTCATAATTTGATAACATTTGATTAAAATGGAGCCCACATTTTCATAATGTGACTTGTTAAAACTCTACACTGATACTACCTCCGTCCCAAAATAATTCTCATTCTAGCAACATTTTTTTGTCTCAAAATAATTGTCTTTATACGATTTCAAGAAATATTTACACATATTTTGTTAAAGTTGCCCTTATTTATTACTCACATTAAGGAGGGTTGGTAAGAAGAAAGAGAAAAATATTCTTACAACTTATCTACAATAATTGAACTTAAATAAAGGTAAATCAGTCGTTTTGAAAACTTTCTTAATATGTGTACAAATTGCTAAAACAACTATATATTATTTTGGGACAGAGGTAGTATGTGTTAGGACCTTAGATTTAGTAAGTTTTGATGTTGCAAAACTGCATTAGGATAATTTTCCATAAACTAGTTTAATAGGCTTAAATGTACAAGAGTTATAGTCAAAGAAACAACAAACAAATAAGATGTAGCTGAAACAATCTAGATTGAAGAAGTAGCAAACAGCGAGAGCAAAACAGCTAAGATTCAAGGATAGATCAGCAGCAGCAACATGGCACGTATTAGACATTCATTGGACGAAAGGCTACTAAGACAAACCATAAAAAAATGTTCCAAACCTTAAAAGAATATTCTCGCAAGTTATCCGCAAGTTGAGTGTCACATAGACTGTACTCATGGCTAGATATTGCTCATCTAGTCGTTCTAACGACTAGATTATAACGAAAATTTTTCAAACAATGCCTATATAAAGGAAAGTTCTCCCATGAGATTAGAGAGGATGGTTTTAGAGAGATAGCATACATACAAAGTGATCATCAAATAAAGAGAGCAGAATACAGAGATAAGAGAGAGATTTAGTGAGTTCTGCAAAATAGCTATCATTGTTCTATTAGAGAATAACTTGAGATATTTACATATCTAAGTTATTAAAGCAACTTCCATCCCACAACGATCAATATCACTCATCTACAAACTGCTCAGATCAAGCAAAGTAGCAGTTTAAATGTTTTATTAAACAATTACACATCAAGTAGTCGCAGTGACATCGAGCCTACAACAGCAGCTTCATTACATTAGTTAGAGTCATTGTATTTAGAACCAAACCCTCCTTGTGTATTGTGTAAAGGTCCTAGTTGGAGAGCCAACTGGTAGGAGAAAATCGAGGACTTTCTCACTCAATTATCTATATAATTAAGAAAATTATAATGGATTATTACATCATTGAGCCAAAGGGATGTGAGTACAGCAAATGTAGGATAAAAGATGTGAACCACTTTAAATCATTAATTGTGTCAATCTCTCTATCCCTAAAACTCCTTACTTATCGCTTACTATTACATTGAATGTTTGTTTGTGCGTGTACTTAATTGTTTTTCATATTTCATTGACCAAACAACCACCAAACTGTTTACTTGTTGCAATCAATCATCACACCACATCACACACACAAGATAAAATCATAACTTGTCTTGAGATCACAGATTAATCCTAATTAATTATGTTGTGCACAACTCTGTTTTACAACCTTAACTGTCTTGGCAAACCTTAATTTATCTATCACTTTACTGCCTACATTTATCCTTTTATCGAGAGTTGATCATACTGAAGTGTGTTATTATTATAGACACCTGATTATCAAACCATTCTATTATCAAAAGAGCTTAGTTATTCTGCAAAAGTTCAACTTTATTAATCAGAAAACTGCATTCTTTCAATTGTTCTTAAAACAATTGAATGCGTATAAGAACCTTGTTATCTCAACCCCTCAATTGGTATCAAAGCTTAGCAACACCTAAAAGATCACTTGTTAATATACTAAGAGAAATGAACTCACATTCGGTATAGAACATAGTTGTTTTATACCAAGGAGTGTCATAATAGTGATGGGATCAATCTTTCAACTGGTATCAGGGCTTAGCTGTTCTATACCAATGATTATTACAAAACCTGCAACAGTTTGTATTTGTGCTCCAAAGTGCACGTTGGAACTTTCAATATGTGTTAATTGTGAATTTGAGTTAAGTACGTTATTATGTTAGAGCCTATTTGGTCATGTGTTTTGGAAAAAACGCAGTGCCAAAATGTAGCTTATTCTTCAACTTAGTGTTTCAATGTTGTGGTAGAAAAACTGTGTTTTCTAAACGCAGCTGCGTTTTTAAACGCTGAAATTTTTAACTTTTGCTCAAAACGCAGATTTTGACACGCTGATAGAAAAAAAGCTGCATTTTGAATTTATATCTGAAATGCATTTATAAAGAAAAAAATTGCTTTTTTAAAAAAGTCTGTATTTTAAAAAATCTACATTTTAAAAAAACTGCATTTTAAAAAAACAACAAACGGGCTCTTAGTTAGTTTAGACCACTTGTTATACATGAATAATAATGTAGGTGAAACTAATAATAACAATGATAGTAATAATAATAATAATAATTAAAATGAATAATAATGATGACAATGATAATAATAACGATGATGTTTATAATAATATTCACTCCATTCCTGAAAATGAGCCTATTACTGATCCCTTCGGGTCATTCTAGAAAAAACATCCACTTTATAATTTCTTTTATAGTGTTACAATTATTATTTTACCTTAAAAAAGAATCTTCATTGATAAGTCTCACTCTTGTATGATCAACATTAAAAGGTTAAAAGTATACAAATATTTATAGTAGAGTTAGTTAACACTTATTAATTTAGGTGTCGAGTAATAGATACTCTCTTTTAAGGAATTATTAGGTTTGTCATTGGGCTTGAAAAGCATCTATTTAATCTGGTAACACAAATTATGCATGTTCAAGTCCAAATCCGGCCCAAACTAATTTGAGCCTATTCTTTTATTTCAAAATTAATCTACTTCAATATTACTTGTGTGATCGTTCCTAAAATGTTTGTGTTTAATTGGTAAACCTACTAGACTAGTATTTGATCAGATTAGTACCCTATATATTATTGAAACTGATCTTTTTGTCCTTAAAAGATCGTATTTGATGGTACAATCAATTAGTAACCCTATAATTGAAACGTGTTTCAATATTGTCATCATTATCTACTAAAAAAATTAATTTGGTATTGTGTTAGAACATAGAAACCTAACATGCATTGCATATATCTAATTTAAGTAAGGTTTTCAACTGGCTATATATTCTCAACTCATTTTAACCAAAGCACTTAAAAAGTAAATTAACAAAACAATTGGCACATTGTATGATGGCAGCATGTACTTTAAAACAACATATCACTTATAATAAACAACTCAACTCACAACAACCAGCCTATATATATATTCCAACTCAGAATTCCTTTTTTTTTTTTTACATTGTCACCTTCACTTCCTTATTGAATAACCAGCTAAACTTCACGCTACGCGGCTCCAATTTTCGGGCCCTCTCATCGGCTCGCTCCTGCAGCTTCCTAATTCTGGGCGCTAACCCACACACAAACTCCTGTGCACTCCTCCCCTCACTGTTTAGCCCCTCAATCTTCTCCAGCTTCCACCTTCCGACCAAAAACTCCAGTATATCAGCGTAATCAGCAGCCGTGTAAACACCAAGTCGTTGAGCCACAGCCGAGAAATGATCAAAGAGAGACGGGTCCTGCCCGTCCTGCATCAGGTGGGCTGGCATTGTGATCTTCTTACGCATCATGTCTCCAATTCCCACCATGGCTCCAGAGGGGTCCACTTCTAGTAGCTTCTCCACGATCCGCGAGTAGGCATTCTCGTGACGCTTTTCGTCTGATGCAATGCTGCCGCATATTTTCGCCAGCACCGGATCGCCACCCTCCTTGGCTAGCCGAGCCGTGTTGCCATGCGACACAAATGTGGCTCGTTCTTGGAACGATGTGTACACGAACCCCAAGTAGGGGTTGTTTTCAGTTCCAGGATCCTGTCAACAACAATTAAATTTTAAAATATACTACTATATATTGTAATTTCGAAAAAAAAAAAAAAAAATTAAAAATGGGAAATAATTGACGCTTACCATTCCGGATCCAATCAAGTACTGCACGGTTTTCTCAATCATAGTCATATCGACCCGACCCGAAAGATACAAGTATGTACGGAGCAAATCACCATGCCGATTCTCCTCAGCAGTCCAGGAGCGAGTCCACACTGCCCACGGGTTTGGGCTGGCTCCGGTCTCATCACGGACCCCATCAAGCGTATTGATCATGGTCTGGTAGGTTGGCAATGCGTCCTCGGTAATCATGTCACCCACAAGAGCAACAAAGTAGTCATCTGGAAGCTCAGAAGTCCGTTCGCGTAGTGCACGAACCTCATCGAAGAAGTCATCAGATGGTTGTGATGGGTCAGGGAGGAATTCATTGGGCTGCCAGCAGTTGTCAACGGGCTTGAGGAGTGGGAGGACGGATTGTTTGGCCCAAGACTCTAGTGACTTGAAGATTTCTTTTTTTTCGGGTGGCATTGAGTGGGTGATCAATTGGTTGGCTAGTCGGGGTGCTGAGACGGCGGAGGGTGGAGGTAGACGACGGAATTGGGTGGTTGAAGGGTGGTGGGAGACAAGTGGAGTGCATGCAGCAAGTGGGGAGGTGAGAGGAGAAACGAAAGAGGAATGCATGGCGTTGAATTTGGGAGGCGGGCGGGGGGAAGGTCGTAGTGTTTGATTTTAGTGTGTGTGTGGAAAGCGACAATGATACCCCTCGTGGGGTTTGCGCCGATACTTATATAGGTGGAATGATGCAACAAGTGAATACAAAGCACAAATTAGTTTGGAGAAAAACAGTTGTACCATGCTAATAAACACTTGTACGGTAAAGGTGGTTGCGTGGAATTTGAGAAACTAAACAAGGGGTGGGGCAGTGGTTTAAGTTTTAGAGAGAGAGAGAGAGGGAAAAAAAACCTGTGGGCTTTGATGGTAAATTAATTAAGGAGGTTGCTTGGCAGTAAGTTAATTAGGAAGGGGTGGGTGTGGGATTGACAAAATTCAAAGGCAGAAGAAGAAGAAGAAGAGGAAGGAAACGATTCTCATCCAATCCAATCCAATCCAATTTGCCCTTCAATATTCAAATTAATCAAATGACTTTCCATATTCAGCAAGTCTTTGACTAGTTTCCTTTGCTCCAAAACAATTCTTGACTAAATTCAACTTATATGGCCAAAATAAAGGTCCATATGATATACGTTCCTTTTTGTGGGTTGTAGTTTTTTATTTTTATTTTTTATTTATAATTGCATGAAAAAATAAGAAAGAAATAAATAGAAAGAAAGAAAAAATGTGAAACTAAAATAAAGAAGCATAAAAATGAACAGGGTCATTGTAATTTGATACTCCCTCCTCCCTAGACTCACACAGCTAAAGTTATTTTTTTTAGTATAATACCAATAAGTCTTTCTAAAAAACTGTTATATCCAAAAAAAATCTCAAAACTAATTCTTTTATTCAAAAATTTTCAAAGTTGTATTTTTTAATTCTAAAAGTTTCAAAAGTTTATGTTTTGTTTGTTAACACTGTTAGGTAAGAACTCCAGTCTGAATGTTTTTATTTTCTTTTCAATAATAATAATAATAATAATAATCTTACAAAGTGTTCTTATATCATGTCAGGTTTAAGTGTAAGTTGTTTTTTTTTTACTTGAAGAAATACTTATGACTCGTAAACCTCTGACGATGATTTAATCAGATTTATAACGATTCTTTTTCTTCTTTTTGCCTTCTCATTTCTTACAAGTTCTACATATGCACTTTTTAATTTTACTGTTCTTTTATGAAACTCATCTTAGTTGTGCATGTCATATTGTTATAAGCCTTAACCTTGTCTATTGTATATTATATATGTGATGTGATTCTCATGGTAATGGTATTCAACCTTATAATTATACCCTCCCAAAACCTGTCATTTTCTTCCCAGGTTTAATTGATTCCAAGAGCTCCAAATTCATCACATTCATAGCACATTTTTGTCCTTGACTGCTTGGGCACTGGTGGTTGGTTGCACAATTTGATAGAGGGGAAGAATGAAAACTATTAGTATAACTATAACAGATCATGAAACTAGAGAGATTATATAATATAACTTGCTGCTCATGCATTTTGTGAGATCCTATACTATTTAGGATGAACTGCACAGTCTTCCCGTTCGACAAAAGGATCAAGGTTTTTTGGTTCTTGCATGAAGACATTCTGGAAGAAAATCGCAATGAGAAGTTGAAGGACGGACATTCATTAAGGTGAGAAGGAAAGGAAAAGACAGTTTCATGAAATATTACGTGCCTAATTGACAAAAATTTGTTTGTCAGATCCGACCCTTCTGTCCAAAAGGATACCCAAGAAAAAACAGACATGATCATAGCTCGACCGGGGCAATATTATGATTGGATCTAAAAGATACAAAATAAAGACAACGAAAGGATCTTAAATGATCATAGGATCGTTTTATACAAATGCGCATAGTACATGTTTTGAATTTTCTATACTGAAATGGTGTTTGCTATCTTCTATGAACAGGATAAATGCCTTGATGTAAAGAACTAGTTATGGATAGATGCTATGAAACAATCTGAGGATGAAAATTGACGATGCTCCAAATGTTCGAGCACAACTAGCAATCTAGTTATCAACTGAACTGTATTGCAGAACCATGGATCATGTAATTAATCATGCTCTTATACCATATCAAGAATCAATATCCGTTGACTAAGGAATGGAAATTACAGAGGAGTTCACAATACACGCAGGAGAGAGAAGGAAAAAAAAAAACCTTAAAAAGATAACTGATTAACTAACTAGAACTAACAACTAACTACATCTAACAAACTGATCAACTAACCGACCTACAAATACAACAATGCGCTTGAGTTATTTCCACAAGTAGTAAGACCATGGGTTCACCATTTTGCAAACTAGCAAAGTCTAGAACATGTAATCAAATTTTTGTTGGGAATGACAATTGCTATGTAAGCAATTCACCTTGCCATGATCCCTTATCTCCAGTAACACGCATTTACCATCTAAATCAAATCGTTTTTGTTGGGATTTTATGCAATTAGGCAAAAATAATTTCATCTTCTACTGAATTCTACTTTCCGTGACAACATACCTTTTGCGTGTAGAGACAGACTAGGATTGTAATTTGTACTCGTTTTCAGTTCAGTTATGTGTTCCACACACCGCCTGCTTGCCGCCAAGTGGAGATGACCCGGTATAAAATTTGGAATTCAATTCTAACCGAAAAGTTCAAGCCTACAATGAGATGAATATTGTAGATTAAGCCATTCCAATTTCAGTTTTTATTTAATGTGAGATTTTAACTCACACTTAGAGCTGCAAACAAACCAAACAGTTTGTGAACTTGGCTTGGCTCAGTAAGGGCTCGATTTGTGCTCAATCGTTATACAAACAAGCCAAGCTCAAGCTCGATTTTTAGGGTTGGGCAGATAAACAAATCAATCAAGCTTGGGTATGTTCGGCTCGCTAAAGCTCAACTCGGCTCGTTTATAAAATGTTAGGAATAAAATAATTATTTATGCAAGATATAAGCATTTTTTATTAAATTTATTAAATATTTAGTTATATAATTTAGATATATTCTTTTATATCCCACATAATTGTATTAGTTTTATGACGTTAAAATATATTTTATTAAATTTTTATGAGAAAAAGTATTATTGCTCAAAAAGAAGGAAGAATAATTCGCGACATCCCAGGACATAGATAATTAAGACATTAGACATATGCTTAATAATGTGAGTGGGAATACAAGTTGCAAGTTTGTAGTGTGGCAGCAAAAGTAGCAATACAATGTTATTTGATTTTCATCAATTTATTTTGGATTAGCATATTCGTGTAAGGTTAAAAAGGAAGCCGTGGCGGTCAATCTCACGCTTCAGTCACTTGTCAAATTAAATTTGCAATCAGGGCTTGTGCTCATCATTATGTGGACCTGAACTAGACGAGGTTTCTCCAGCCCCGAGTGCGCCAACAGTGTTGTCTTTAGATTTCTCATGCATACCTTTGCCGAGCTTCTCATTCTTCCTGATCTCTTCTTCAATATGCACATCATCCTCAATTGTTAGCACCACTGCTTGTGCTCCGTGCGGCCCTGGTACAACGGCCTCCTTCACCTTCATATGTTCATCAGCACGCACAATGTCAGTTTCTTGAACAGTCTTCTTCTTCTTCCTTTTGATGAAGCAACAGAAAGCAACCAAAAGAAAAGCAAGGAAGAAAAGACAACCAAAAAACACGAATACTACTACAACAACAGTTGAATTACTGTCTGGTGATGATGGAGGTGGAGGGGGTGGTGATGGATTGACATGTGGAGGGGGTGGAGAATGAGGGAAGATAAAGTCGTTTTGAGAGGAAGCCATTTGAATCTTGTGAAGATTGATCTGAAGATTTGGAATGGGTTGATGTGAAGAAGCAAATGTATGTGGGGTGCCTATTTGTAGCATGAGTTTGATTATGTTGTGTAATACAACACTTGGGAAGTTTCAAGAGACTTGACTCTCATGTTAAGATTTGGAGTCTTTTTGTCATTGGTTGTATTGCAAAACACTTCTCCAAAGTTCAAAGCTTCCTTCTTCTTTTTTCCTTTTGTATGTGTGTGTGTTTTTCAAATTTGGTATTGTTTTGTATACCTCAGGTCCGAAAATTCTTGGTGTTATGATAGAATAAGCTTGTTATACTGTTTAATATAATGTCACCTACCAAAAACAAATTATTTCTACAAAAATAAAAATAAAAAAACCCTAATTTAAGTTTCAAAGTCTTGACTGAGAAGATAACCATATGGAGAACTAGATAGTTGTTTTGGATATGTGAACCCTAAGAAGAAAGGTTAGGGCTAAATCTCTTGGGTTTTGATAATATTCATCAGGTGTGCTTGGCACTTGTTGAAAAAGAAGCATTTCTAAGTTACAGAGGGAAACTCTCAACACACACAACATTTCAAAATGATAGAAGTAAATATGAAATGGTTAGTGAGATTCGTCTAATTGCAGGGTATATTGTAGAAAATCATTGAAGGAGTACAAGGTTACAGACCACAAGCCCTTGGCAAGTTTGTCAAAGATGAAAATAGATAGAATATTTTTTTACGAACAGAGGTGACTTCTAAGAAAATTTGTCAAGGTTGTAAAATGAAGACAACTCATATTAACAGGAGAGCTATCTACAAGAATTGGCTGAACCAAAAAGAGGCTCAAGTAAAATTAAATGTGAAAAGGTTAAAAGAAGGAAGAATGTTGGCTTACAGTTTTTCAGTGTCGCAGAGGGGAAGCCAAATTTGGTGAAAAGAGAGATGAGAAGAGGATTTCATTCCAAGTATCAGGGACTCCAGGTAAGCACCAATGGCTACAATCAGGGACTAATGGATTATCACTCCAAGTACCCACATGTGCATCGCTGCGAAATGCCCCCATGGGAGTGACGTGCATCACTGTTACTGGAACTGACATATTCCTCACCACTTTCATTATTATGTCTGAGAAAAGGCTTCTATCCTTGCCGCTACTGTTTGACATGGGCTCTTCTGTTACTTCGCAAATTTGACGACTTCGTTCACTGGTTCAGATAAAACCATCAATGTCAGTCAAACTTCCACTTAGATGTTGGCTACTGTGAGTATGTGCAGAAAATCAAATCAATACACACCTCCAATGACTGGGTTCGAATGTCCGAAAGAAAACATGTGTTCTATTTGTGTTGACCATACTTTCAACCCAAGAACCCCAAGTGGCCAAGGCTGTTGTATAGGCATCATTCATTGACATTCCTAGCTTCATCCTTCCGCCAACCTGGAAATAGCAGCCCCTGTCTGAAAACCACATTAGAAGCATTTCGCAGGCACATTTCTACAAGAGCATTTTGTCTTAATTATGTCAGAATGCTCACCTCTCTTCAGGTATTGAATTTGTGTAAGTTGAATTGGTTACTGGTTATTGTTGCAAGTGATATCTAAGATTCTACCTCAGATATGAACATTATGGAATATGTATATGCATGTGTACATGTATCTGTATCTACTCTCTGTCTCTCTATAATTAATAGATGGTAGATACACACGCACACGCGCGCGCGCACACACACACACACACGCACGCAGAGGGAAGGAGAGAGAGAGAAATGCACTTTTTAGACTCATGAACAACTTAATTGTACAAATTGCATAACTAATGTACTCTACATCCTAAATCTTTCAGAATTTTCTTTTTTTGCACTGTTCCGTTGCGAGGGAACTATGGAACTCATTTTTCCTCAAGGTTGGCATATCTTGGGTTATGCCTAGGTCAGTGATAGAGCTGTTATGTGGTTGGTTGGTCTTTGTATAAGCGCAGAAGAAGAGACTCCCTATGGGAGAATGCCCCTTTGGCAATTTGGTGGAACATTTGGAAGGAGAGGAATAGAAGGATTTTTGATAATTTGGAGTCGGATGTTGATCGAATCTAGAAAGATATTTACCTGACTATTCGTTTTTGGTGTACGGATCTGGAGTTGAGTTTCGATCATTTTTTGTAGAAGTGGTGGTTAGCTTTTCTATGTATTTATTCTTTTGTCTTGTATACTTCCTGTGTACAAGGACGCGTCACCTGTTTTGACGCTTTGTGAATATTACTATTACTTGTCAAAAAAAAAAATTTCTGCAAATTAAGAGCGTGAATAACAGCAGGTTAAACCGCCCTGAAAAATTAAGTTCTTTTTGCAGAACATTTCAAAAACCAACGTCCAACTTATACTATAGCCATTTGTCATTTTAGCGCTCAATTGCAACACCACCAACATTTACCGATGAAAAGAAGTTGGAATTTTATGAAGCTACAGACTTCCCCTTTTCACTTCTAGAGCCAGTCTTCCTTTCAACATTTAACGACGAAATGAAATAGGTTACCTATTCTGTGAATGTTAAAAATGTACCCCTCTTTCAATCAAACAAAGAAGTCGCAGAAGTCCTCGAGGTAGTCAGGGATGTACATACATGTAGTGGGGTGGGGGTGGAACCCTTCAAGTTTCGGAGTTTTATTACATGAAGTAAATTATAAAAATCCTCACAAAGTTATGGGCCAAAAAGAAAGGGAAAAAGAGGCGCTGTCCTTTGGAAAACTTGGCCACCAGATTATATAATCAGCAATGAGATAAATTGTGAATCATTTAGCGCGATTCAATTAAAAACTTCGGAATTCACTTGGGAGATGGTGAAGGGACAGTAGAAGGAGCCGAAAGGAATCACGGATATCTTATAAATCACCAAATATACGAGGACCTGAACTAAGAGGAGCCTACGACGGCTGACTTAAGTGCCGGAGTGGATAGACAGGCACCATTTTTTTTCTGGAAGTCGACTTCAAGTTCAAGGCTGGCAGCAAGAACACCCAAATTGACGATGGAATTTGAATTCTTGAAATAATCGAATTGGAGAGCGGGAAAAGGGCACTCACTTGGATTTTTGCCCCTTGAAGTTCTGGAACATATAAGAGATTGTGAGAATAGCATCAACTAAGATTTTAGAGTCAGCCCTATTTCTAAAGTCGCCCTATTCCTAAAAGTGGACGGACAGCCGATTGACCCTGAAAAAGGGGCAGAATCTGAGCCCAGTGGTCAGCTTAATTTCTCAAGCATGAAGGAAATTGCATCTAAGAGGGTGGTAATTGGCCCAAGGTAAGCCAGGATTTCATTAGATTGACCATTGTCTGGGAATTGATTTGGCTTTCTATCAGCCTCTTAATAAATGCAGTTAGTCAGTGTCCGGCCGGGAAAGGAGATTGAGAATGAAGTTTCCAGAGTAGCCATTTTAAAGCAAGCGGCAGGCTCATGCCAAAGGCACTTCGGGACGAGCTTGTACACATGCTCCTGGAGCTATTCGATTAGCTATGAACCAGGTGCATTTCCCCAAGGATGTGTGAAAGTTCCTACACCAAACTGTAGTACAGACAAACTTCCTACTTTTAATAGAACAAATTATCTTCATTCTAATATTTGCCAAGAATCTTGGCTCGCCCCAAGGTAGTAATGGATTCTATGAAAGGATCTCACGACAAAGTATCTCTCATTCGGGAAGCAACGATATAACCCATAAGGTTTGCATTATGAGAATGATAAATATGTTCCACTTCTCCATTAAGACCACGAAAAAGTGAAATAATGTGTCAATGTATTGATATCCAGCACCGGTGGTCCATGATTGATAATTCAGTAGTTTTTAAAAGTAATCCATTTCAAGTATTTAAAATATTAGCTGAACTTCATAATCCAGTTCACCATATTTACATTTCAACTTTGATAATAAAAGGAGTTATATATTGGCTTTTCAAACTTAATTTCACTTTGATATGGATTTATATGCTTTTGAGAGAGAGAGAGAGAGAGAGAGAGAGAGAGAGAGAGATTGAAAACAAGCTCATCTTATCAGAGTGCTCAAGGACTGTACTAACAAGGGGGATCCCTCCCTTACTGATAAAACTTCTAAGAATAAAGAATCTTGTCAAGGAAAATGAAAGGAGTTATATTTTGGCTTTTCAAACTTAAGAGAGAGATTGAAAACAAGCTCATCTTATCAGAGTGCTCAAGGACTGTACTAACAAGGGGGATCCCTCCCTTACTGATAAAACTTCTAAGAATAAAGAATCTTGTCAGAGAAAATGACTCGTAATAAATACTACGCCCTCCGTTCCAACCAAAGAGTCTACTTTCAATTTTTAAAAGTCAACATGTTACTTAATCAAATCAAAATTTAACATTTTTTAATTATGTTTGAGGAAATAAAATATCATTCACTAAAAACTACATTAAGAATACTACGGATTAAAACTTTTATGACTTTGTAAAAACAAATAATTTATGTAAATGTCAAACTTTAATCAAGTTGACCCAAAAGAAGTCAAAAGTGGACTCTTTGGTTGGAACGGAGGGAGTAATCAATTAGCCATATGCACAACCAGGTTGATCATACTTCAAAAGAAGTAATATGTTCATGATCATTTCCAAATTGATAGAATCTTCAAATAAATACTACATAAGGAAGGTCATTCAGTCCTCGTGCATATTATCAATGGTTAAACTATATAATAGCGTGGCTTATATTATTACACTTCTCCTTAAGAAAATTTACAAATAAAAACTAGGCGTTTTGTCAGCAAATGTCCTTTAATGGACCAGTTTGACCCTTGGACAAAGTGATGCTTTTTCAAGCTGTGTGATATACCATTCAACCAACAAACCAAAGGGAAGCACACCATAAACTTGTCAGAGCATGAAACAAGGGAACAATTATAATAAAATAAAAAAGAAAATCCAACATTTAATCATAGATGATATATTTCGTACAAACATACTGAATTGTCTCATGGGTGAGCATATTATATCAAGTGGAAGAGGAAGTAAGTAAGAGTGAGATTCAACTCTAGATGCATTAAAGGAACCCTACATATCAATCATCAACTACAAAAACTGATGCCCAATAACAATGAAACTTACATGTCAAAAAGCTTTCCAGGAGTCCACCAATGCCCTGTATTAAAGACAAGAATATCTGAATTAATCCATTCCGAACTGATATCATCCAACTTATCAAGTTTGAGTGTTGACTTAACCCTCTTCGGTGCACGTTTCGGCACAGAGCCAGGCTGCACTAGGAAAACCGAACGGTAAAACTCAACCGTAAAATTAAAAGATCCAAACCGAACACCCAAATACCTAATCTGTTTAGTAATCATGTTCCTGTTAACCTCATAAACACTTCTCTTATCCTCCACACCTGCCATGAGCATGCATATCATAGATTCCCATTGAGTTCTACTCAACGAATCTCCCACAAAAACAACCCGTTTCCCACGAAGCTTTTCCAAAATCACATGAACATTGAACCTTGGAATATCACAATCCTTGGGCTTCCATTTCCACTTAAGATACCCTTTATCTCTTCTACCATTAGCTAAACAATTAAAACCCCTTTCCGCAAAAGGGCACTCAGAAGCATTATATGAAGAATAACTTTCATCGTAAACCCAATCTCCATCATAAAAATTGCACACACCGTTCAAATTAGTCGTATTAAGAATCCCATAGTTACGGGTTACCAGCTCAACACCCGGATAGAAGTAGGAATACCCACAACTTAGAGCTAGCACAATAAACAAAAATGAACTAACCCCAATAAATCGATTGAATGACTTAAAAGCCCAGCTTTTACAATGCACCCCAATCATTCGACTGTCGGAACAAAGAATCCTGATTATGTAAGGCCTGAATCTGAAGTAGCCAGACGAATTGCAACTTATGCTACTAAGCATTTGATCTATCTCAACTCTCTTTACACTAAGCAAGCAAAACTTCCAATAGAACTCATGAAAGAACTCGAAAAATGAAGTCAAACCAGTACAATCCCTCCATCTTTAAACTACATTCCATCAAACCCATATGCAAATTTACACCATCAATAAGCAACAGCAGATCAGTCATTTGAAATCAAGAACAGGAAAAATGAGCAATCAAATGTAACCCAAGAATGAAGTAATTCTTAAGAAACAGAAAATGGAGCTAGCTAATTGAAGTAAGAATACATACAGAATCTTCCAACTGGGTGTTGGAGTGAAACCCTAGATCAAGAGTGACAGTTGAAGTGGGGAGTTGGATCAGAGCAGTTGAAGAGTTTATACAGTTAAGAGGAGAGGGGTATTTTGGTCATATGGGGGATCTTACAGTTTGGTATGATGGCTTTTGTTTGGTCGGAAGGTGACCTCGGAACTAATTTTGGTGAAACTTAAAGACTGACGAGAACCACTGTCGGTTAACTTTTTGGGAAATGGTTAATGATAAAGCGGTGATCTGGTGGTGTTTCTAAAGTATGGGCTTGAGTTTGCTGGTAAGTTTTCATTGGTTCAATTTTAGAAAGATAATGAAATTACAAGTCTTCTCGTGATTCCACCGTTAGTTCCTAAACAAAAAAAAATTTATCACCACAGACCCAAGACTTTAAAAATCCAAACACTTGCATTTGGTTAAGGCTTACATGAAATTTCATGTACCCCTTTCTTATACATAGGAACCTGATTTATGTACTCTCTTCGTACTTTAATTATAGTTTTGTTTGATCTGATATATAGATTAAAAAAATAATTAATTTAATTATTAATATTAATAAAATGTGTAATTTTTTTAATGTTCATATTTATGTGGCTCATAATTAAAGTAAAAAAAATAAGGATAAAATGGTAAAAGTAATGTCTTAAAAAAAAGTTTTCAAACAAATAATTATTTTAAAACGAATAAAAAAAATAATAATAATTTATGGACGGAGGAAGTATAATTTTTCTTCTAAATATAAAATACCCAAAAAAAAAAAATTATCTAATTTTAAGAAGAGATTGAAAAAGAGTGGTGCTATTAGCACCACATTTTCCTATTAATACACCCCCCAAAATAATTACAAAAATGTCATTATTTTGTTAGTCATAAATATCCTTTTTTTACTAAATACATTCACCACTATATTGTGATACCCACTAAACCTCTAAATACACCTACAAACAATTATTCAATACACCCTCCTCTACTCACTTCAATTCTTTCCTACGTTAACTTCATTATACTACAAATATTTCACTTCACTTCGATTTTTTTCATGCATTTACGTATGTCTAGGTCGAGATTTGTTCAGGACTGGTTTGAGGAACACCATAGTAGTGTTCGGAAAGCACCTGCAAAACATACCAGTGGTGTTCGGGAATACAGAACAGTTGGGGTTGCAGAACATCACAAGGATGTTCAGTAAGCCTTTGCCAAACACCACTGTGGTGGTCCTCAAACCAGTTTCAAACCAAAAATGAAAAGAAACTCAATATATCAAATATACATTGCAACTAAAATGAAATTTAACACAAAAATTGAAATGAAATTGCTATTTAAACATAAAAATAGAATACATTTCATACTTAGGGACATCCTCATCTCGAAATCAGAGTTGCTCTTTTTCTTCTTCTTCCTTTTCTTCTTCTTTCTTCTTCCTTGTCTACTGGGGGGTTTGCGAATTGGGGGGTTTGCAAATTGTTGAGTTTGAAATTGGGGGCTTTGTGAAGCAATGGAAGTTGAAGCCTGGTTCTCGCGATATTTCTGTTGGCGGCAGTATTGTGTTTTGGTTGTTGTATGGTTGGTGTATTAAGAAATTGGGGTGGGTGTGATGATATTGGATGGGTGTATTGGGAAAGAAATAATGAGTTAATTGAGAGGGGTAAAATAGAAAATATTGGAAGGTGTATTTAGAAATTATGTTGGTGTAAAATTAGTGGAGGAGTGTATTAAGAGAAGTGGTGTATTAATAGGTAAAGGTGGTGGTGCTAGCGCCACTCATTGAAAAATTGGGCTATCTCCTACGATACCCACTGCCTCTCACTGCCTCTTTGTTCTCTTCTCCTCCCTATATCGCCGCATCCGTCGCAGCCCCCAACTACCACTCACTTTCGGCGCTTCCACCGAGGGTGGCCAGTACTTCGCCGACCTTCACCTTGGCACTCCACCCCAAAGACTTGTCCTTGTCGTTGACACTCGCAGTGATCTCATCTGGGTCACGCGCTCCGCCTGTCATAACTGCTCCTCCAAAGACATGAGAGTTCTGATTTGTAGACAGGGTGGTGGAGCGGTTTGAATTGAGGCCCAGATCGAAATCGAAGACGTTCTGCGACCCAGGTTGATTTGGATCTTCCGAAGGGATACTCTAGATGTTGTGTGATTATGTCTAATTAAGGATGGTACATATTTTATGTATTCTTGTTCATGAAGGGACATGTGAGTTTTCCTTCAATTCCTTTTTCAAAGAGTCAAGACATTCCGAAGACACTCAAATTATTTAGAGACGGAAAAAAAATAAAAGGAGGACAATAATTTAGGGACCGAAGGAGTAATTTTTATTGGTAGTTTGGGATTTTTAGTTAGGTGTGTTTTAAAGGTTTTACTAGTCATTGAGCCCGTGCTTTGCACGGGTGTAATTTGAATTTAAAATTAATTGATACATTTGAGAAATATTTTTATAAAAAGTTATTATTATATATTAAATATAAATGTTTGGTGACTTAACATGTGATAAAAGTTAGGTGTTGTCAATTTATGCTAAGCGATGGTCATTTATTATTATTTTCGTTTCGAAATAAATATTTTTTATTAATTTTTATACATGTATAAGTAAATATTTGTTTCTATATATTTTTTTATTTATAAAGTATTTTTTAGTGATATCAAACAGTTAAGATTTCATTATGGTTTGAATCTGAAATCCTCTTGCTTAAGCAACCAACGCCCCTTTCATCCATGCCTCCGCTCGGCCCATTCATTCGGTATATTTTTCCTTCTCCATAGGGTGAGAGATTGGTTCATTATAGCTTCTTTGTAAGTGGTATGCCTTGAATTCTCTTATTTTATTTATTATGTATTTTTAAAAATATTGTATTTCTAAACCAAACCTTTGAATAAAAAAATATAAGTACAACCTAAATAGTCAAAATTTCATTAGGATACACACTTTCATTATTCATTTATAGTCTCATCATCAAAATGAAACATAATCATATTCCAACATTCTCAACAAAGAGTCATTTGTTTATTATCAGGATGTTTGAAAAAAAAAATATTCATAAGACATTTTTTCTTTCTTAGGAGTACTATTTTTACTATATTACCCATTGATTAACTCAATTAAAGGGATGTACGAATTATGTTTTTTTTTCAAAAAATTTAAGTTAAAAATTGAAAATAAATCATGAACAATTATTTATAATAGAATTAATTGACTTTAAATTTGTTTATGCTAATCATTTATACTAATTATACCATTTCCACATGGCATTACCATAATTAATATGTGTATAATTATGGTAAGGTCAATAACTGATGAAGGTGGTTTTTTTATTATTTAATGCACTATCAATACATTTGTGTCTTTTCCCATCCCTCTTTCCAACTTTTCATTTACAATTTTATCCATATTTAAAAATCTTAAAATATGGTAACCATTTTTATAATCTTCTAATCTAAATCTCTATTATATTTAATATTTCATGAATTTTATGTAAGGAAGAACAAATCAATTTCAAAATATTAATGACATCATTCACATCATAAATAAAAAAGTTGTCTTATTTTGCTTAATCAAGCAAAGTCTTCATAATCATAATCATGGCTAAAAACATGGTATATTGCAGCTTTATATCCGCTCCTTCCTCCTCTCTCTTCTGTTCATCCAATCCAAGTTACTCGATTTGAATTTTCACCTTTTGATTTGTTATATATATTGATAATAATTCTAATTGTAGTTACAAACAACTACAATTATATTGATATTATAATTACAATTATTAATGTGGGTCATTCTCAACCAATGCTCATGTAGTTGCACAAATTTTATTTTTCATCTCTCTTCTACTCTTTTCTTTATTATCTATTTCTCTTTCCCCATTTTTTGTTTTATCAATTTTTTTTTTATCTTTCATCTATTTGCTCTCTTATTTAAAGTGTTACCTTTTATTCTCTATCCTCTTCGTAATTTTTATCATTATATCCTAAAATTTAAATATAAGCAATTTTAAAAAATTGTTCACTTCAATAAGTTTCAAGTAATCATAAGACAAACTATTGTGACGGTACAATTTCTAATATTTTACAAATGAATTTGGCTTCAATCAAATCAAACTCGATGGACAACTATTTACAAATAATTTTTTTGGTCAATTTTTTATTTTAGTTTTGATTTGATAAAGTTATAAATTAGACATATATAATTAGAACCATAATATATTTTTTCATTTGTGTTGTACATCAATAACTATGTTTCTAAATGTAAAAGAAACAATGCTTTGCCAAAAATTAAAATGAAAATCAAAATTTTAACCAAAAGCAAAAATAAAACAAAATAAAAAACAAATCAGAATCTTCACTAAAAGCAAACTACAAAACTTAAAATCAAAACCAACAATCTAAACCAAACTAAAGATATAAATCACAAACTGAAACCTACATTAAATTAATCTAGGAATCAATAACAAATATTTTTAAACTAAAACCATATTCGAAAGCAAAAATAAAATAAAAATAAAAGTAAGATCAAACTCATCATATAAATAAATTTAAAAAACTCAAAAGCAAAGTTGATAGTGAAGAAAAAGACTAAGAGTGAAATCAAAACCACAATTATCAAAAAATTAAAACCAAAACTAAAATTAAAATGATTTATTAATCATAAACCAAATTGTAATCAAAACGAAAATGAAAACCAACAGTCAAGGAAAAAATTAAAATCAAAATTACAATTCATAATCGAAAATAAAAACAAAAATAAAATTATCAACAAAAGGAAAACAAAACACCAAAAACCTAGAAACGAAAGCATATCAACTGTCAAAACAAAGATTATTGGCAAAATGAAAGCCAAAACAGAAAATCAAAGCGAAAACAAAAATCAAGGCACTTACTTTAATTCGATTACATGGGATGGAATTGTAAATAAAGAGATAAAAATTGTCGAGAGAGGAATTTGTAAATGAAGAGATAAAAATTGTCTATATATATATATATATATATATATATATATATATAGAGAGAGAGAGAGAGAGAACCATGTTGCATACCAACCGCAAGATGTATTCAAATGTAAAGTCAGTGAGATTGCTGGGTTGTACTTGATGCTTACCTCGACTTGTTTCTTTTAAATTTGAATGCATACTCAAATCAATGTACCATAATACAGATCGACTAAAAGGATTAAAAGGAACCAAAGCTCAAATGGGCATAGATACGGAGGTCCTTACACGGGCGACCAAAGGAAGCAAATGGACTAAAAGAATTTTCAATCAAGATGAGCCAATGAAGAGTTGATCAATAAAAATGTCTAATATTCTACGCAAGTGATTTTACATCTTTCTAGATACACACACACATATATATATATATATATATATATATATATATACAAATATTTTCAATACTAATTATTTAATACCACAATATCATAGTTGTAGGTAGTAATTATAATTAACAGGTATTACCGTTTCAACCTTTTTGCCTAGAATTTGAAAAGTCACATTCTCTAAGAGTCTTTATATACTACTCCACTAATTACTCAAGTTCACTACCTAATACTAATACATAATAGTAATATCTATAAGATTAGTACCTAATAGTAATACATAATAGTAATCTACTATTATAAAAGTCTTTATATACTAATTACTTATGTTCACTACCTAATAGTAATATCTAATAGTAATACCTAATAATAATCTACTATTACATAATACCTTTTGTTATAATTGTAGTTAATATATATTGTTAATAGTAATATATATTGTTAATACATAATAGTAATATCTATAAGATTAGTACCTAATAGTAATACATAATAGTAATCTACTATTATAAAAGTCTTTATATACTAATTACTTATGTTCACTACCTAATAGTAATACCTAATAATAATCTACTATTACATAATACCTTTTGTTATAATTATAGTTAATATATATTGTTAATAGCTAATATGTCAAACCGTTATCGAAGAGGAAGGCGAAAGGGTGATCCTACTTGGCAGCTTCATGATCCATCTTTAGCAAAAGTGGGGTGATGTGTCAACTCTATAGGCAACTTCACCAACTTTAAATATATATATATATATAGATTTGATGTGAAGTGTGCAATGTTGTTTGTGCGTTTTGTGGCTGCAGTCTAATCCAGAGAATACGGTAGGAGTATTGACAATGGCGGGCAGGGGGTTTATGTTCTGGTCACACCAACCGGTGATTGGTCGATTTGTGCATGGAGAGAAAGAGGGGGAAAGTGGTGGGGGAAGAAGAAAGTATGGCTAATTACATTAGAGGGGCAAGTGAAATTCCATTGATGCCCAGGAAAAAATCATGTGTCTTGCACATGACTGACTTGACAGGTTTTCAAACTCTTAGGACTGTGGTGATAAAAAACTTTGTTAAGGGACTAATGGTTAAATCAAGCATAGTCAAAGGACTTGTAATGTCATTATCCCATTTTAAAAAGTCAATACGAAAAGAAAACTGTAGTTTGGCCAAATTTTTGCATACCCTCCAAAACGTTTGTCTATGTCTTAGTGCAGTCCTATCCTTGACTAAAACCTTTAGTTTTAGTGGTCTGATTATTTTGTTGCATTAGAGGAGATTAAAACTAACGTAGACAATAATACTAGTAATTAGGTTAGATTAAAAATATATAAAAATAAAAAAGATATAAATGAATGGATTTTTAAGATGTATACATGTACAGGAATTAGAATCGCCCTAGTTGGGAGACTCTAAAATCAAAAACTACAAACAAAAATTAGCTTAGTTTGGTCGAAGTGTTCGCAGTTTGAACCATACCACTGCTTTAACGTTTAATAGAAAATTAAAAAAGGGTTAATTACACCATTAGTCCCTCGACTATGAATTTTTCCACCACTAGTCCTTTAACAAGTTTTTTTAAAATTTTAATCCCTTGAGTACCAAAAAGTCAGGCGGCTAGTCCTTTTGATGGATACCATTAGAAAAATTCAATTAAGTGACCCATGTGCCTCCCACATGCATTTGAGTAAGGGCAAAATTGGAATTTTACAAGCCCACTTTACTAACTTCATCTTCAACTTCAACCTCTCTGTCTTCTTAAAAAAAAACCCTAATCAACAACCAACAGCAACAACAACGCACAGCAGCAACGCAGCACCAGGGGACTTCTCCCACGGCTGCCAGGCGGCAGGGAAAATGAAACCCACCGCCACCAAGGCGACCAGACCCGTCGCCGGAGCTCAACTGCAACATCATGGGCCCGCAGCTCCACCTAATTACAGAGCACGAAGCTCTCACCTTTTTTTTACGGTGCATTTTTGGTAGTCTTCGATCAGTTCATCTAAAACCCAAAACTCATTCTTCTTCCTCAATTTGTACAGTTAGAAGAAAATCTCAAAAAATTGCACAATTAGAAGAAAATCCCCAATTTATAAGCCCTAGATGAAAGTTTGTTGTAACCTTTTGCAATTAGAAGAAACTTGGGCCAATTGGATCACCGAAGAGATTGCACAGTTATGTTGGTACAAAGGCTTGCCGGCGTGAGTAAAGCGACCCACAGCGGAACTGCTGATCGTAAGTGGAAGAAGCATGGGCGAAGTTGGTGCTGGGCGATCGGAGATGGCGAGATGGAGTGTAACTTCTGCGGTTGTCTGGTAGTTGATGCAATTTACACGGCTCCTTACAATTATGATGTTTTTTCCTTGCGTTTAACTGGAAACCCTAACTCGTTAACCCCCTTCAAACTCCTCCGATCCGGCTCACCCTGTCTCGTTCTTACTGTAATTTATGATTTTTCCTTACGTTTGACAATGATTTTTCCCTTTGTTTGACTATAATTTGTGTCGATGTAATTTGTGTCCTGCGGTGCCCATGATGTTGCAGTTGAGCTCCAGCGACGGGTCCCCTCACCTTGGCAGTGGAGGGTTTCACTTTCCTTGCCAGCTGGCAGCCGTGTGAGTATTCCAGATCCAGGGCAACGGTCGAGGAAGACCATAACTCAAAGTCAAAGAAGAACTGAGTTTTAATTATTTAATTATTTACTATGAATTTTCTATAATACCCTTGAAAAATAGCATGTACATCACACATGATTGACTTAACGGAATTTTACTAACGACATCCATCAAAAGGACTAGCTGCGTAACTTTTTGATACTCTTGGGACTGAAATTTGAAAAAAATTTGTTAAGGAACTATTGGTGGAATAGCCCATAGTCAAGGGACTAATGTTGTAACTAACCCATTAAAATAATAACAAAAGAAGCAAAAACTGGTGATTTATCCATTCCGTCCACATCATATTGAACAATTCAAGAATTTAAACCGTGCACATCCCTAGCTAGTCCCAAACCACAAGCTGCAAAATTCCTTGGTCAAGCTAGACATGATTTGTAAGGATAATTAAACTATTCCATTAATATAAGGATTTTGTTAATTTGTGCTTAAACAACATATGTTAAGGATCATTAATGAATGTAATTAGTGCTGAAAAATTTTGAAAGTAAGCATTAATATAATAACAATCGTGAAAATGATGGAAGATGTAGCCTCACTGTTGATGCCGAAAAAATTGAGAATCCAAAGTCCATTTACACCAACAGATTACAGATCTAGGCTAGCAACTATGCAATGCAAATTTTAAGAAAAGACTGTTTTACGGATATTTTTAGTTAGACGGATCTCTTTGACCCGACTCACCGTGTATTGGTGGGATGAGTAATGAAAGAGTGGGGCTTTGTCTTACGAATTAAGATATGTAAGACGTACTCTTTTAAAATTAAGTTTATTGGTTGGTTAACGCATCCAAATTCTTTCTTCCTTTTGTTTTGATATGATGGGTAAAGTCAATATCATAGAAATTACAGGTTAATATTTGAAATGAAATTCACTGAATTTAACACCTCAGACCAAAAATATAATAATAACTAGTAATTCTCTTTGTGCTCGGCACGGGTTTATTAGACTAAATGTAATAACCGAGCTTCTCATTAGCATGTTAATCATATAATTATGTGCATGCATTGTTAATATCATTATCGTGGTTGATAGTATTGATTTGATGAGTCGTAAACCCATGATTTCATGTTTCGGTATGTTACTTTCTTGCATTGTTTCATAGCGTAATTTGAACCGAAATGAAAGAGATGAACCATGATACTTTAGACCTAGATATACTTGATGTTATAGAGGTTTCGTGTTGTTAAATCGTGCTTTGAAAAAGTGGTATACATTGTGTTAATTTGAAGTTACAAAACGAAGAAGTTGTCGACATTGTTTTTGGTTTCGTGAACTTTCTCGTGACTTTAAATCGATCCTAGAATGATATCGAACCTTTAGGGACATCCTTTGATGTGTTATAAGTGTTGTACAATCATACCTAGGGGTGTATGAGCGATCGAATCGAGAAAACGGAGCGAAACGAAAAAATTGCACGAAGCTGAGTGAACAGTGCGCACCCTAGCGCGCCATGTACGGACAGAATGTCCAGATTTTGTGTTTTGTGATTTTTCTTGATTTCCACCTCATGCTTGGCCTTCCTTATCTGGTCTAAAACGTGGGAAAACAGTGGAAGAGTATATCCCAGCCTTCTAAACACTAAAAACCCTCAATTCTCTCTCTCAAATCCTCCAAAATTCCACTTTTCAACCTAGGGTTTGTGAGTGTTCTTGCATGCTAAGTTGTTCTTCTTTCAAAGCAGCAACAAGGGGTTGATCTAGGGGACTTCAAGTCTGTTTTAATCACTGAAATACAAGGGTTAATGAAGGGTTTAACTCTCTAAATTGGTAAGGGACCTCTTGCTTATCCATGTTGTAGTCTAATCGGTTTATTTCGACAATTATCAATTGCTAAATTGTTATTATGGAAAGTTTGTGATTTTCAGTCATGCTATGATATTTATTAGGCTGATATGATTATGGGTATGTGTTAATAAAGTGTGTTGATGTTCATATGAGCCTTGGAATTGTTGTAATTCGATTGTATCTTTGAATTGGTGAAACCGGCAAGAAATTGACTTGAACAAATTATATGACAAGGCTGTGAATTAGGGTTTATGACTTGATTGGTTAGTTTGAGATGGTTAAAGTGCTCCTTACGTTGATTTGTGAACATAGAACTCGAATTGATCCTTGGAGGATAACTGAAATGCCAAAATTGTGAATGAATATGGAATAAAGTGTGAACGTGAACTAAACTAACCGGATGTGCACATTCGAATACTAACTTTCAGGGGGTTTTGGTTGACTACCGATTGTCATGGGGTGGAGTGCAGTGATAGTCGGGTTGTGGCGACCTTAATCCGGTCTGTCTCCCTATTTCTAGCCAAAGTAGGGTTTACACCACGTAGATTGTTTGACAAGAGTGGTGTTGTCACATGGATGCCAAGGTTGTAGGGACTTGGGGCATGTTGACTTGCTCCGCGGAATATTCGATATATGAATTACATTGGTATGATGATCTGATATGAACTTCAAAGCTGAATGGTGCTGGTTAGTCGGAGGTGTACCTCAATTATTATATCCTGGTACATGTGATCTTATGGTGTTACTACTTGTTTAATATGTGATATGAACTGTTGTTAGCTTATTACTTTGTAGGTTGGTCATTATTTCCAACTGGTATGGGACAATTAGCAATCGTGATCCTTCTTACGCTGGCAATAGGACTTAGTTGGTTGTTTATTATACTGAATACATGTGACTTACTTGGTTATAACATAGACTGATACATGCAGCTTGTGTTAGCATCCTATTACTGTTGTATACATGCATAACATGCATAACTTTAGTGGAATCTTACTGGGTCATAGGTGACTCACCCTTTCATTATTGTTTTTCCTTAGATCGGAGCGAGGCGAAGGGATCACGTGCGTGAGGCTGTGCAGCTCGTCGCGAGATTAGAAGCTGGTTATTCTTTTGGGGTAGACCTTACTGTGTATACGTTAAACAATGGTTGTTATGCTGTCTAGGGTTTAAACATTGTTTCTATTGTTTTGTATATAAAGGTTGGATGCCTTCTAAGTTGGTCTGTATATCGGTTGGTTGAGTTGTGAATACTCAGTTGTATATTTCAGTTTATGAGGTTGAGTGGCTTATAGTCATACTTTTATTTCCGCTGTTATACTGTTTATCAGGTGGTTATTTTGATTATTTTAAGTCGGGTCATGCCCGAATTTAGGCTATGTGTAGTAACTTGAATTGGGGTGTGACACTAAATATCCATAGTTAGTAAATTGTAAATTTATTATTTTTTGTGTTAATATTTTATACGAACTGTATATATTTGGTAGTAATGATAGTATGCAATAGTTTTAAACAAATACATAGAGAATTTAATTTATCAAGAGTATTTTTATGGTTAATAGACAATAAACCAAACTCAACAAATTAGATACCAGAACCAAAATTTAAAAAAAAAAAACACTAAAACAATCAAATGCCAAAATCAAGAACAAAATAAAAACCAATTTATATCGAGGAGCGAATTCAAATTTAAAATCAATATGAAATCTAATAAAGAAAGTAAAACAAATAAAATCATAACTAAAATAAAAACTAAAAAGCATAAATTAAAATTAAAATAACCGTCTAAACAAAAACCAAAAGCAAAAATCAAGATCAAAACCAATATATAAACTTACCCAAAAATCATAACTAAAACTAAAATCAATATCAAATCAAAATTCACAATTAATCAAAATCAATATATTTTCATCTAAATAGAAGAAAAATAAAAAATATCAAAACCAAAACCAAAAATCAACAGAACAACTATAACAAAAATTTTAATCAAGAACCATAAACCAGAATTGAAACCTAAATTAAATCTAGGAATCAATAAAAAAAAGTTAAAACTAAAATCATATCTAAAATCCAAAATAAATAAAAAAAATAAAACTAATACCAAAATCATCAGATGAACAAAATTTAAAAATTATAAAGCAATACAAATCATGAAGATTAATGCTAAGAGAGAAATCAAAACCTTGTTATTATCCAAAAAATGAAAACGAAACCAAAAATAACCAAAGCAGCAAGCCGATGAAAAACCTGAATGCCAAATTAAATTTATATATATCAAAACCAAAACCAAAAATCAAAGCCAAAATCAACAGAACAATTATAACAAAAATTTTAATCAAGAACCATAAACCAGAATTGAAACCTAAATTAAATCTAGGAATCAATAACAAAAAGTTAAAACTAAAATCATATCTAAAATCCAAAATAAAACTAATACCAAGATCATCAGATGAACAAAATTTAAAAATTATAAAGCAAAACAAATCATGAAGATCAATGCTAAGAGAGAAATCAAAACGTTGTTATTATCCAAAAAATTGAAAACGAAACCAAAAATAACCAAAGCAGCAAGCTGATGAAAAACCCAAATGCCAAATTAAATTTATATATATATATATATATAATATAATAGAGCTCAGTTCTCACGATGATTCAAGATAACTATTGGCTCAGATTTACTGAATTACTAAAATCCTAAGGCTGCAATTAAAACCTAACTTCACATGTGTGGAGAACGGTTATCCCATTCTCCCTCTCCCCAATCAAACCCACGTTCCATCTCGCACTCCTCTAAGACCCAGACGACGACACCCAGCAAGTCGCCTTCTTCTCCTTCTCCTTCTCGGCCGTCACTTTCTCCCTCCCCACTCAAACCCTAACTTCTCTCTCCTCACACTTTTTGCCGTCACTTGCCAGCCACCGACAGCAACTCTCCGTTGCCCAAGCTCTCATCCTTATCGACAATCTGTAAGATTTCTCTCTCTTCATCTCTCTAAATTGATTTTGTTCAATTTTGGCTAGGAGGAAAAATTAGGAAAAGGGTGTGAATTTTCAAGTTCAAGTTGGCTCTCGGCTCAACCATCTCTCTATTTCTATTGAAATTCTTACATGATTATGTGTCATATTCAGCCGTGGTACATAATATTATAAATTATGAATATTATGTTCTATTGTATTTGAAGCTTGATTTTTGTTGTATTTGAAGCTGAAAAATGTAGAATGTACCATTACTACCGACCAAACTTTCTCCTCCTCTTCCCATTGTACTCACACGCACGCACACACACACACACATACGCACTCTCTCTCTCTCTCTCTCTCTCTCTCTCTCTCTCTCTCTCATGCACACACACACATTTCTGTGTCATGTGAACTTAAATTGTATGAAAACGGGGGAAGAACTCCTTGCAGTAGTTCCTTCACACAGAGCAGTTGAACAGGTTTCAAATTTTGTCTCTTTTTTCCCCAAAATTACTACTTATAGTTTGGCTTAATGTGATTACTAATTTGCGTTAGACTCTCTCTCCACTTTTTTCGAGTCTCCTTCCCCCAACTAGAAAAAGACTTTTGTGTTTGAGTCTCTTCCCAGAAGGATTGAGGATTGTGGTAAATAGCTAATACAAAACCCTCGGATCTCTCTCTCCATAGAAACGGAGCAAGCATCTCTCCAGTATAGTAAATGGAGCAAGTAGGGCATGCTGTTGTGTTCTTAATCAAGTGAGGAAGACGTCAGCAGCTGTACGACTGTGTCTCTCGCAAAATTTCTCTCTCAATCCGTTTCATCTCCACTGTAAGTCCTGCAATGAATTTAATTGTCCAACGTTGTAATGATTTGAAAAGAATGTGTTATTTTGGAACTATTATGTGCGTTTTGATTGCCAATTTAGTAATCTTTTTTTCTCTTTGTGGGTTGGTGTAGTTGGAAATCTGGTACATTCCTCCTCTAGCATCAAGAAAGAAGTTCTACTTACTTGAGCTTTACAACCTGTAATTGAATTTTTAAGGTAATACTGGTGGTCGCCCTCTGTTTTTCAAATTCCTAATCAGTTTTGCACTTGTTATTTTATTTTGCTGTAATAGCCCCTTATCTGTCCATTCTCATTTACTTAACTCCATACATTTTGGTAATAGTTCTTGCTGCTCGGAGAGCCAAAGGGAGGCAGCGTTGTTGCTTGGACACTTTGCTACTACTACTTCGGATTGCAAGGTAGCTCTGAGTTGTGTATTTTGGTTTGATTTCGAATATATCATATTAATATTCTAGGTTTAAGATATGTAAAACAACCTTAATTTTCCTTACTATACCAATGTTTTAAATTGTACGATTTGTGAGATCAGTTTGCCTTGATTCATTTGTTAGGTTTAAGATATGTAAAACTGAATTTGTAGAATAGCTCAAACTTTACCCAAGTAACATCAGGCTATAATATCATACAATTTCAAATATAAAGTTTTGAGACTCTTCCGACTGTCTTTATGAGCGGGGTTAGCAATGATCTCAGTGGTGCATCTGACAAATATGAATATTCTATACCGGATCATTAACATTTATCATGAGTGGTGAACTTTATTCAGTCTTTTATTTCTCTTCTTCAAAAATTTTTAAGTCTTGGCCAGAAAGCTAATTTATGCAAAGTACTTTTTCTAAGCTTATCGTTTTGACAAGTGATAGATAATAGGTTAATAGTTATAATAACATGGAAGTTATAAGCTTGATTTAAGAAGTACACTATAATTCGAACTTGATTTAAGAAGTTATAAGTTATAAGCTTGATTTAAGAAGTTATAAGCTTGGAACATCGAAAACAGAGAAGAGGGACACTATGATTCGAACAGAGTACCAAAATTCCTGGATTACTTTGAAATGGGAGTTCAGAAGTTCCCTGCTTCGTTACTGAGATAATACAAAATTATTGGGTATTGTGTTCTATGTAGTTTTTCGTTTATTTAACTATTAGAAACAATTGAAATTTCCTGGATTACTATGAAATTTGTGTGTAGAAGTGCCCTGCTTGGTTGCTGAGATATAAAAGTTGTTGGGTAATTTATTCTACCTTCTATATAATTAGGTCTTTTTCACCATTGGAAGTTGTTTACTAGATTTTTTCCAATATTTGGTGTTTAGAAGTGCCATTATTGGATAATATGTTCTACCTTCTATATAATTATGTTTGCTGTGGTTATTGTTGTTATATTGTTAAAAGTCAATGAAATTGCGAAGATTATATTGAGATCAGTGTTTAGAAGTTCCCAATTTGGTTGCTGTGGAATAGAGATTATTGGGTATTATGTTATAGGTAGTTATCATTGTTTTTAGATAAATGATTGCTTACTGAAATGCAATTTTATGCAGTTTTTTATTGGTAGATTTGCACGAATTTACGCAAAGCGTTTATAAAAGTGATCATGCTTTAATCACTCCTGAAATGATTGTTTCAGTCCATTACTTGATTGGTATGTTCACCTCTTTCTTTGGTTCTGTTATGTTTAACAATTCATTTTATGTCGGCTCATTATTTGAATTGATTCAAAAGGAGCAATACACTAGATGCCTATTTAGTCTCACTTGCAAGGGATTCACATTTTGTTGTATACCTCGAAAAGATGCAAGGTATGATTTTGTAATTACAGATCTCTCTCTATATATGGATATATACATTTATCAATTCTTCTTATATAATCTGTGTTTGCTACTCTTTTCTATTTTTTTAGTATTATTTTGAATCTATACCCTATTGGTTATTTACTTATGGGTATAGGAATTGCAATTTCTGTTAGGTTCTTACATGTTTTACTTTTGTAGAAATTTGTTGTGGGTTTGAGTTTTTTGTAATTTTTCTCTAAAATTTATACTTATTACAGTCACTTGATTTAAAAGAATTTAGTTACTTGAGAAATTTGATCACAACCCAAATGAGAATCAAAAGTACGATCAAGGTAATTGAATTTGTTTCTTTATGAGGGGGAGGTGTGCTTAACTATGTAGTAGTTGGGAGGCATTATTCAATCTTCTTACGCCTATACGAGAAACAAATTTATCAATATGCACATTAACTGCATATATTTGAAAAGAGAAGGTGGAAGTGGAAGGGGCGGAGTGAGCTAATCTAAGTTTTTGGCTGATCATGAGAAACTGGATCACACATTGCCATGTAACGACATGACTAAGTCATCTTCTGTCATTAGAGAGGACGATTACCTCATACTTTCTACCCGTCACTGCCATTTGCTACCTTAAGTTGAAATTCAGGCAAGGGAAGGAACTGAAGTGTAATCTCAAAAGGAAAAAAATTAATAAAAATAAAAAATAAGTAGAAGGGTGTAGGATTCATCTTCATTCAAATATTGTGAGATAGATGCAGAAGATACCTTACTAGCAGCTTCCTCAACTATAGTTCTTTTAGCCTAAATTGCTCACAAGTCTGGAAATTCTCCTCTTTATTTCAGAGAAGCAAAATATTGAAGATGCATCTACATGTTGGTTGGGGGAATTACTCCAATGTTGTAGTTGTAGGTTGTCATTTTGTTTTAGTAATTAATCAAGCCTATAATTGTTGTTGTGTATTAGACTGTGTTTTTGCTAAATTTTCACCACCTTTTCTTTATAGTTTATTGGTTGGATTGTGTCTTCCTTTCTTACTAATCATATTTGGAAATTCAATTTTGGGGCTTATAAGGGACTTTACTTGCCCCTTTATATCTTATTACCAATGGATATTGGTTTTAGGTCCATCCTTTTTCCTTATGCTATACAAATTGGTAAGTTTATCTGTAGTGTAAATTTCATGGCATGCATCCATTTTTTATGCATTAATTTTATCCATGACATTTGTAGCGTCTCTGTCCACATAACTAATTATTGCTTCAATTGCTAACATCGAATAGGTTGCTATTTTTCAGATTATATTAGAGAGAAAGAATGGCAAAGCATTGTTTCTTTTACATTTCGAAACACAGTTATTAATGTATTACACAAGGGTAAGATAAAAAAAAAATTACGATTCTAACTATATATGTCTAATTTATATTTTTCCTTTTCGTTTTGTGTTCGATAGTAGCAATATCAGGTTTTTAAGTAACCTCCTTTACTGTATATCTTATAGGTGTTTCGATTCTTTGGCGTCCAAGAAAGTCAGCGAGTGGACATGCACAAGTTTTGTTCTTTGGGGTTGAGTCAAAGGACAGGATGATGGAGAGCGAAGAGCTTAGCCAACATGAACACGGAATATGATCATTCGCCTCCTTCAAGTGCGTAATTTGTTGCAGTTGCTATATCCAATTATTACCAAGAACTCTAAGCCCATTTTTGAGAGAGACCATTAACTAGGGATCTCAAAGCACATGGAGGGTTTCAAAAGTTTGCTCGAAGTTGAAGTTTAGCTACTAATTAACCATTTTCATATACAAATGTAAGTTTATCATGTTAGATTTTGAAGCAAGGGTTGATGTTGTAGGCACGTGTGGATAGATATATGAAGAGTGTCCATCGAGTTTGATTGAAGCCAAATTCAATTAACCAGTAAAACATTTATATTACAATATATTGTTCCAGCCTCATACTGCTCGAGCAAGGGTCGATGTTGTAGTGTATATTGATGTGACCTCTACAAAACTTCAAGCATATATTGTTCAGACTGCTCGAGCATATTATGATCTAATTTCATACTGTCACCGTGCCATAGGCACGGACACAAAACCTAGTGTGTGTGTGTATATATATATATATATATATATATATATATATATATGTGTGTGTGTGTGTGTGTGTGTGTATGACTAACCTTCTATTATTAGGTCTAAAACTTCCTTTAGGACTTCCTCGTCGGCCGTCCTAACCACTGGCATCCCTCCACGAACATTTTAACGGTGGGAACGAAGGTGAGTGCCGCAGAGAAGAGTGGCCACAACGGTCGCGGTATGGAGGAGGGAGTTAGGTTGGGCTTGCACGTCTCTTATAATCTATGTCTTTAGGGGGCAGCTGTGGGGGAGAGTGATTGCGATCCTAGTAGTCTGCACGATAGTTGGGTGGGCGATCGAGGTCCCTGTCATCTCTTCTCTCCCCAGAATCTCTCACTCGTCGCCTTTGCGGCAGTAGAGAAGAAGGCGGTGGTGGTGGTGGTGGTGGTGGTGGTGGTGATGAATCCTTGGGGTCATCGTCGTTGGTCTTCTGTTTCCAGTCTTGACAGCGTTCAATGGAGTCGTTTGGCATTTTCATCACTTCAGACGTTGTATCCCTTCGGATCGATCTAAGCCACAATTAGCTCAAAACTTTTGTTATTATCAAACATATTTTTCCTTTGATAATATATTATAACTAATATACAACTACTTAGCTATATCAACTTACATCCTTGTGTTAATATAGTATTCTAAAATTTTTAAGTAATTATTATTATTTATGTACATACATTATGATAGTAGAAGAATAATCATAACTAAATTTTTTTTGTATCTGGACACTTTTTATCATATTGAGTATTGTTAATGATAGTTATTAGCTAATGGCATGAAGATGAAAAGACCAAAAAAATCAAAAGTCACATTGAGTTGGAGGCTTGAGAATTGAAATTCAACCAAAATAGGGTGATGTGTCACTTCTAAAGTTGTCTTCACCAACTTTAAATATATGTATATATAGATTTGGATTGAGATAGTAATTAAGAGTTTAAGACATTTTATGTACCAATAATATTTAGATTTTTACACCAAAAATATTTAAGACATTAAAACTATAATTAAAAAAAAATGCACTATGGACAGGATAACTGAAAAAAATTATAATATATATTTTGATATTTCTCAAAAATACTAATCAAAATAAGTAGATAATATAGTACATGAGTCATGTGACCCACTTAACTTGTTTTTACTAATTACTCCATTCTTCTTATTTTCATAAAACTCTCAAATAAAAGCCGTTAAATACATTATTACCCAATATGAGCAATATAACATAATCTTATTGGTACGAAATTTCAGATTAACCACTGTTAAAAGTAAGAATAACATAGATGTTCGGGGTTCAACTTAATTTTGAAAATTCTAGATGAGAAATGACCCCCCCGGCCCCCCCAAAGAGAGTACAATACAATAGTTGTTGAGCTTAATATAGTGGAGATCGAATGGATTAACACTTGAAACTTGTGTAACACAATCTAGTTTGATGGTCAAATGAGAGAGCTTAATATGGTGAGCAGATCAGTGTGTGTTGCTATGGAGAAGGAATGTGGGAGATGACAACGACTTTCTTGAGTGAGTTTGGTCTAATGAAATGACAATCTATACCTCAATTCTCTCATGAAAATTTGGATTAGCAGCTAGCTATGTGGAAGGCTGCTTTATTGTCGCAGAAGATGAATAGAGGGAGAGAGGTCTCGTCCCGGCACTTCATCGTCTTACGTTAGAACCTGCAAATTCAAGGCATCTCTTCCTATTGTTCGTGGAAAGATGCATAAATTGATAGTTCCAAGTCTCATTGTCCATGGCACTACGAGAGGTAAATACAAAAGAACATATATTCGTATTTGATAATAATTATTTGCTTCTTTAGATCAAAGAGGGAGCGGCAGAGGAGAACGGGATCAGAAATTACAATTTTTATTCTTTTTGGGTAACTAAAATAGCGATAAGAGTAATTACCTGACTACAAAAACGCCAACTTCAAGCATTGTTTTCCAAACACGGATTTTTAGCCCATGCTAGTATACCAACTTTAGGAATCCTCCATGATGTAAACGAGGATTGGTTTGCGAGCTTGGTAGGCTCAGTACCAAGCAACGAAGAGAACATGCTGACTGTTGCATTGCATGATATTGGACAAGTTGTACAAGCTAAAGGATGCCTTCATGTACCCCTATTTCAGTTATGGTGCTAGCAAGATTTTGGCAGTGAATGATCTTCAAGGACTAGTGAATCTCTAGAAGTTGAGCCAAAAAAGAAAATAGAATGACCCAGACAGGTAGAATTCCCACAACGTGAATGAACAAATTAATACTATCTATGATTACCAAATGCTAACAAATTTGAACGTCTAACATGAGATGAATGATTCAGTTTTTGATACAAGTGTTGTTGATAGATCATGAATTATACTTACAAAAGAGACATTATCTCACTGCAGGTTAGAAACATAAGTGCATATGCAAATACGTGCCTTAACATTGCATTCCATAAGGCCTGTTGACTACTTCTGCAGGCGACAACTTACGAGTTGAAGCTTCTGAGAGTCTGTCATCTTCCTTCCCTTGCTTCAGGAAACGAAAAATTTCTTGAGTCAAGATACTAACCCTTTCTATCTTCTCTAATTTCAAGAGTTCGTGGCCATCGAGAAACAGCTGTAAGCTCCCCTCTACAACTGTGACAATAGGAGAAGTTTGGTCTTTGGATATTAAGGAGAAAGCATTTACTTCACTTGACAAAGAAGTGTAGATCTCTGACTTCCATTTTAGTCATCTTGCAGAAGCAAGAGATATATATGGTCAGCGCTATTGTTCCAGGTGTCATCTCAGGGCACAGTGTCATCTGAGCCATGTCAAAGGTTCCTACAATAAATCATTCTAAAACAGAGTCCTCTTGAGGGTGTTTTGCTGATGTCGACCTCTTGCTGCTTTACTAAAGATGAATTTCCAGTCTGTTTGGAAGGCCGCCATCTCAAAAATGTCTTGGTCTGCCATAGCACCAGTAAATGGTTTGGTCTATGCTTAGGCAATTGCTTTGATGAAATGAGGGGAGTGTTGTTAATCTTCATCATGCATAATAGATTCATATTTTGATTCAGGAACGTAGTCCTCAACTTTCATTGTTGCATATAAATCCTTCAAAATTGCATAGATTTCACCTGAACAAGGATGAAACTTATCCCCGACCATGAATAAATGTGTATCACGTCCAACCACAATCCAACTACATCCAGGGTACTTCTTTACCCCTTTTTCTTTCATTTCCCTCCTCATAGACTTAACCCCCTCCCAGTTGCCTGAAGCTGCATATATATTGGAAAGTAGCACATATGAAGAAGAGTTTTGGGGTTTCAACTGAATGAGCATTTCAGCAGCACGCTGCCCTCTTCTTTTGTCCCCATGTATGCGACAAGCCCCAAGAAATGTGGCCCATATCATAGAGTCTGGTTCAATTTTCAATTTTTCAAGGAACTCCTCAGCCTCCTTGAGATAACCCCATCGCCCAAGAAGATCAATCATGCAAGCATAGTGATCTAGTCGTGGCTGAATCCCATAGTAATTAGTCATAGTATCAAAGATCTGTTGACCTTCAGTTACCTTTCCGACATGACTACATGAAGTGAGAAGTCCAAGAAATGTCACTTCATCCGGCTTTATATTTTTCCACCTCATCTCATTGAAGATCTTCTGCGCATCTTCGGCATAGCCATTTTTGGCAAATCCAACAATCATTGAGTTCCAGGTAATAACATCTTTCTTGCATACTATTTCGTCAAAAACTTTAAAAGAACTTTTAACTTCCCCACATTTAGCGTACATATCTACAAGGGCACTGCCTGTCAACTCATCAGAATCAAAACCAGTATGAAATATGAGAGAGTGGATCTCCATGCCATCCTGCAGAGAGGCCAAGGCTGCACATGCTCCAAGGACACTAACAAATGTTGCTTGGTCTGGCATTACATTGTAGCTCCGCATTTCCCGATTTATAACTAAGGCTTCCTCGCTGCAATCATTTTTAGAATGTCCCGATATAGCAGCAGTCCACAATACTGTGCTCCTTGGATTAGGCAACTCCGAGAAGACAACCCTTGCATCTGTTTGTCCTTGGCAGTTGAAATACATTCCCAAAAGAGAGAGAGCCAAGATTTCATCATAATAAGGAAGATATTGCTTTAGCACTAAACTGTGAAATTGCCTTCCAAGACTCAAGTTGGAGGGTTCATTGCAGGCATCAATTAGGGTTGCAAAGGTGACCTCTGAGGGGTTACGTCCTGCCAACAACATATCTTTAAACAGATTCACGGCAACCTCCAGATTTGTCTGAGCATATCCAGCAATTAAAGCATTCATGGAGACCACACTCTTCTCAGGCAAGCATGAGAAAATTTTGTGCGCATCCTTAGTAGCCCCACACTTGGCATACATGGCGACAAGCGAGCTTCCTGCGTAAAGGCCTGTTACCAAACCATACTTGATTAAGTAACAATGAAGTTCTTTTCCTCTGCCGAGGAACTCCATATTCCCACAAGCACTAAGTATGCTAGCCAAGGACACCTCATCTGGTTCAATCCCAAGTGACATCATTCTCTGAAACATGTTGAAAGCCTCATTTTCTTCTTCATCCTGCACGTATCCAACGATTATTGCATTCCAAGAGACATTATCTCGATTCCTTATCATCTCAAATTGTTTTCTTGCATGTTGAAGAGAACCGGACTTGGCATACATATCTACCAATGCGTTTCCCACAAATAAGTTTGATTCAAGCTTGTTTTTTATAATAACCGTATGCAACTGGCGCCCCATTTCTATACTTTTCAAACATGAAGATGCACTCAAAATGCTGGTATAGCTAAATTCATCTGGCTCAAAACCAGAATTCTTCATATTGATGAATAACTCAACAACTTCACCAACATATCTATTTTGCGCATAACCTCCAAGCATTGCATTCCACAGAACAATATTTTTCTCATCCAATGCTTCAAACACATTCCTGGCAGCTTCCACTTTTTTACACTTAGAATACATATTAATTAAGGAACTCCCCACGTAAACATTACAATCTAACCCCAGTTTCATTGCCTGAGAATGAACTTGCAAACCATAGTCCAAATTTGATAAACTAGCAATTGCGCTCAAAACACTCCCTAAAGTAGATCTAGTAGGTTTAACCCAAGCATTTGTCATATTGTGAAAATACTCAATAGCTTCCACCACATAACCTTTCTTAGCATGCCCTGAGATCATTACATTCCATGCTACTGCATTCGGGTTAGACATCTGCCAAAACAATCGGCAAGCATCATCAAGCAGTCCTAGCTCCACACACGCACTTATGACAGTCACAAAAGCAACCTGGTCTGGTGCATGACCCATTTTCAACATATTCTCAAACAAGATCAATGCCTCGTCAGTAAAACCAGTTTGAATGTACCCCGAGATCATTGCTGTCCAAGAAACTGTATCAGGGTCCACGGCCCCATCAAGTACCGAACGAGCGTCAGCTATGAATCTGCATTTTGCGTACATATCAATTAAAGACCCTACACAAAAAGAATCAGAACCAAAACCCATCTTGATAACATGACAATGCACTACTTTCCCAAACACAACATCATTCAATCTACCACAAACAGATAAAACAATAGCATAACTGAACTGATTCGGCACCACCCCACTATTCAACATTGGCCCAAAAGACTGCACAACATGTTCGAACATTCCTCGCCTCGAGTACATCGATAAAACCGAATTCCAAGCCAGAGTATCTCTTTTCTCAAGCCGAGCAAACGCCTTGGAGGCAAAGTCCATGTTGCCACATTTGGCATACAAATCAACAATGACATTTCCCAGTTGACCTTTTGAACCGAACCCAAGTATTAAGCTTTGGGCATGGATGAGTTTAATGACTCTTGACGCGTTTGTGACTCTTTGAGGCAATTCGTCGAACAGGCGGCGGGATTGAATTTGTTTGCAGTGCTTTAAGCATATTGTTAGGAGATGGGTATATACGGGATGATCTGGAGTTGAGATGGTTGAATTTTGTTGTATTTTGGGCAAATTTGATTGGTGAAAAATGGAATGTTCAGGTACGCCGAGACATGATCTAAGACGCATTGAGTTACAAGTCTCCGGGAAGGACAAGTCTGATTTGACTCCGTGAGGCGGGCGAGTTACTAAAACTTCACGCGCCAAAACATTTGTTCTAGTATTAGGAGTGATTGACTGATGAGTGATAATCAACCTAAAAAAATCAGATTACCTTTAACATGTTCAAATTTATGTGCCAAACTGCAACGAAGCAACTTCTGAAATGGAAAATTTAGGCAATATCTGATTCGTTTAAGCGAAAAACATGAAATAAAAAATGAGATTATAAATTATTCGTTTTGTTTTGAAAATATTAAAAAAAAAATAGGCATTAATTTTAGATTTTTATCGTTGTACTAATATTTTGTACCAAAGGAATGTGTACCACGGGACTAGTAATCTTTGCTAATGGTTGTCCAAACTTTTTCAATGTGTACTTGTAATTTTATTATGTTGTATTTTCATCATGTTTTCTATGTCGTATTTTCAAAATCTTAATTAGTATATTGTACAATTAATTGAGTTTTTTACATAGTTATTATTGACATTGTCTACTAAAATAGACGAAAAAGCCTAATCAACTTGATATTACTTTCTTACCTCTTTTTTTCTTCTTCTTCAAGAACTAGGATCATTATAAACCCTATAAAGGTCAGTTTTGAGGCATTTTATGAATATCCAATAATTTGAAATCTCTTCATATAAGCTATTAAAAATCTCTTGATTTTACTTGTCAAGGGAAACGTTAAATGGTAAATGAGTTGAGCCAAATGGAGCATGGCTAGCTCGAACTTAGCCTGTTTAAGTATATTAAAAGCTCGAGCTACGCTTTGCAAGAGGAGCTTAAGATCGGGTCATGTAATAATTCGTGTAATCGAATGTGTGTAGCGTTCCTGTTCATGAGCCGCAAGCTCGAGGTGATTGCAAAAGTGTAAAAATCATATTAACCTTTTTGATAGTTAGACTCGGTATTTTTATATCAAACTAATTAGTGTTCGTAAAATTTTAACCAATTTTCACTAAAAGGCAAACAAATCTATATACATTATGAATATTAAATTGTATTCAAAAAATCTCGAGCCAAGCGAACGATTTGATCTCGCTTGGGAGCTCATGAGTCGAGCCTAGCCTACTCGAGCTCAAGCTCATTTGCACAAATGAGTATGTTCATGAACTTATGCTCATGAACTTAAGCTCATATTATATACTCACGAGCACGAGCCAGAGCCAGCTTGTATCGTGTAACAGTCAGTCCTAACCATATATAATACTCCCTCCGTCCCTAAATTATTGTATGGGTTGACCCGGCACACGGATTAAGAAAACTCAATTGACTTGATTATTAATATTAGAATAGTATTGAAAAAATGTGTTGTTTCCTTTAATACCCATGTATATGTGGCCCATAATTAAAGTAGGAAGAAAAAGTAAGGGTAAAATAGTAAAAGTGATGTTCTAAAAATGAAAGTTTCAAACATGACAATTATTTTGGGACGGACGAAAAAAGAAAGTAAGACAATAATTTAGGGACGGAGGGAGTATTAACAAAGTTTACAATCTCGACATCCTTCTATTGATGTACCTTTAGATTGTTCATATTTACTAACAACCGTCCAAATCATTCCAACAATTTAATTATAATTCTTGGCATTATACTTTACCATATTTTTCAATCCGCCGTACTTTTAACGACCAAAATACTTCCAAAATTTTCAACTAATCGATCATCTATTGAATCAAAGTTGAATTGAACACCAATAGTTAACACTAAACATCCAAAATAGCCGCACACACTGACGAAAGACTAAAACTGAATTGAGCTAACTTGTTTACCCTTTTGTTTCTTCTAGTTTGGAGCCATTTTCCTTCAAAACGTCCGGTCCGGAGCTGATCAAAAACACGAGGCAAATCATCAGGTATTTCCGACTCAGTTCTCTTTTGTGCAATGGAAGGATTGAGAAGGCATTCCGGCCTCTTCATATCGGGCAAAAGACATTAAGATGTTGGATCGTTATAAACCCTGCTTTTGGATTGACGAGGCATTTTGTGAATTCCCAATAAATTGTACTTGCTTTATTTAAAGAGAAATGTTAAATGGGGAGCTCATCTTCGCCCTTAATGTATACGTTCACAGTTCTCTACTGTCATTGCGAGAATTGTTGCACTCAACCGCGACTAACCATTTCTGCAGCATCAGGTTCTGTCATGCTTTGCTTTGGCAAATATTGCAGAAGGCGTGGATTGGGCTTGTTACCTCCGGAGAAGCAAATAGAGCAGCTGATTTTTCGTCTAAGGCACCTTAGGTTGTTTATATTGTGAACTTCCCCTTTTCCTCATATTGTTTTGTATCTTCCCTCAAAGGTTGTTTTAATGTAATATATGATATTGAAGATACAGAAATATCCACCTTCCACGTGGCATCAGAAGGACACGTGGCCAAGCTAATCTGGAGACCAGAGGTGATGACTCATCACCCCGAGCTCGGAAATACAACCCGGAGCCCGGGTCCTCCTTCCGCTTCCGACTTACCCGAGGAGCCAAATATGGTCATCTTCCCCGCTCGTGAACCTAAGGAGCTCGCATGGTCTCAGACCCGAGCTGTCCTATTAAAGACCCCGAGGTAATCACCTCGGGAGACAAAGAAAGTCAACGAAAGCTGCCACATTCAATGCCCACCAGCTGTTGCGTCATCCCGGGACCACCATCTGGCATCCTATTGGACAGAAAGAATACTTGCCTATTAAGGAAAGCTGCATCTAGAAGGTCAAGGGGACAAACAGGGAAGTTCTATCCTCTGCACTGGAACAGGTCACTTCCACATCAATGCATACTGCGGCTGTCAGAGATAGGGACATGGCAGTTCACTCCAGGTCGACACCTGGCAAATCCACTTGCTACAAACCGACTTTGCTTCAGTATAAATACAAGGTGATAGCCTTCTTTTATGGTCTAAGTTTAAATTAACACACACAAACTACAAACTCCCAAAGAATTCAGAGCAAACACCCTTGAGAGTAGCCTGAATCCTCACCGGAGACCTTTATCCCTACCATAAACTGATTCTCTCACCGGAGGGCTTTAGCTGGACCAACGTCCAGCTCCCTAACGGTGTTCTTTCATCATCTCAGGTATCTACCGTAGGACAAGTCCCACCTAAGCTTGTGCCTATTGAGAGCCGGGGCATCCTGACCATAGTCTAGCTGCTTACGTGGACACGACAGATCACCAGAACCGATTTTGGCGTGATCAGTTTGGTTCCGTTGCCGGGACTACTAGTCAGATACCTTCAAATTGAAATCCTCACAACCTAGCGAATCTACGGTTGAAATGACAAACTCAAAGCAACAGGCTGCATCAGCACGCCGCCGACCGGCCGACCCAAAGATCTTCACGCCGCGACCACGTTGACCAGTCAGCACAGAAACATGCTCCCAAGACTCCCGGGAAAACCCCTGCCAATAATTCGAAGGCGACACACCGGGACGTGGCACGGGTGATAGCAAGAAAGGCGGCGGAGAGGTCGCGAAATAGCAAAGGAAAGGCCGTGAGAAAAACCCGTCAAGATGGGGATACCGCTAGTGATACTTCTTGCGGAGAAGACACTTGCGGTAATGACGAGGTTAGAATCACTGGTGTGAAGAGGCCGGCCACACAGCTAGAGAGAGATCAGGCTGAGTTAGAAGATCTACGTCGCGAACGGGCACACGTAGAAAGGATCAGAGAGCTCGAGAGGAAAGAATTCGAGCTCCTCAAAAGGGTTGAAGCGGCGGAGCAGATCAAAAGAAAACCTCTCGAGCTGGAGAGGGAACAAGCCGTCAGACCACGCAGCCGCGATCGTGGACACCGGGCTGTGGAAGTTCCTCGGGCCAGCGCGCACAGCAGGTTGCGCGAGAGCGCCACGAACAGATTGGGAGCTCGGGTCAGTCCGGCCCCTAAAGCAAGTGTGCACAGTCGACTTCACTTCCCCGAAGAGAGGGAAAGACTCCGGGGTAGTGCCCAAGACCGGCTTGGATCCCGAGCACGCTCATGCAGCCCGACGAGCTCGGACAGTACCTACAGAGCAGAGGCCCAATCTCGGAGGAAAGGTTCCCGAGGGGGCAAGTCAAGACGCTCGCCGTCCCCTCCAAGCAGCTCACCGAGCTCGATCGCTTCATCACATAAGCGGTCGAAAAATGACGGCCGCGACCGGAGGAGCCAACACAGGTCCCGAGCGGATGCCTCACCGGACAGAGGTCTAAAGGCCCTCCAAGAGCGGTTGGAGGCCCTCGAAGCAGGAAAGCTAGGCCTACCCGCGCAGATATTGGAGAGCCCGTTCTGCCGGAGGATCCAGAGGACACCACCCAACTATCGCCTGAGGCTTCCCGAATTAAAACTGTATACGGGAAAGACGCACGCCGAGACTCATGTCTCCGGTTTTGAAGCCAAGATGGGTGTGTGCACCGCACAGAAGGATATGTGGTGCAAGGTCTTCGTTAGCACGTTCGACGCAACGGTGCTTAAGTGGTTCAGGGAGCTCCCCAAAGAGTCGGTGGCAGATTGGAGCGACTTGAAGAAAAAATTCCTTAGGAAGTATGCCTCAGCAGGAGAGCTTCCCAAGGATAAATCCGACCTTGCGAACACAAAGCAAGGCCCAACCGAATCGCTGGCAGATTACATCCAGCGATTCAAAAATGTGGCTGACGAGCTCTCCAATGTACCCGACAAAACGATAGTGGTCTGCTTTGAAAGTGGGCATCAGTCGGAAAGATTGTTGGCAGAGCTGAATAATAGGAACCCGGCCACCAGCGCGGAAATGTTCATACTGGCCAAGGGTGTGGCCAAAACAGAAAAGACCTTGGCAGATAGGGCAAAAGCCAAAGGAGTTGCGGCGCTGCGTAACGAGAGACTAAAAACCCGGACAAGAGGGCCGGGCGCCGAATACCGCAAAGGCACATGACAAAGGGGAGAAAGAGGACAAAACAGTCTACACGCCTCTGAATGCTTCTCGCGAACACATCATGACCGTTCTGCAGCAGGAGAATAAGCTGGGAAAGCCCTACCCTATGAGAGAGGTCAAGTTTCCCCGGAACCCAAACCTGAGGTGCGAGTATCATAAGGAGAACGGACACTCCACCGAGGAATGTCGTCAGCTGAAAAAGGCCATTCAGCGACTGATAGATCGGGGAGAGCTCAGGAGGTTTGAGCAAAGAGAGGAACCGAAAAGGAGGTCGGCACCGCATGGTCGGGAGCATATTCAGAGGGAAGAATTCAGGATATCTACCATCCTGAAAAACAACTTGAGCATCACCCAGCTCAGCGATACCATGTACAGTCTGAATAACGTAGTATCCCAACCGCGAGTGAAGGATGAGGTCGGTATATGTTTTTACCCTAGCGAGATGGCGAGCACCGATCTGGCCAAAGTGCAGCCGCTTACAATGCATCTCGGGATAGAGCAGTACATGGTTAGGCGGGTACTCATCGACATAGGAGCCAATCGGAACATCATGTATTATGACTGTTTCAAGAAAATGAAGCTCACGGACTCGCAGCTCATCCCGAGCAACATCCAATTGGAAGGCTTCACCGGCATCGGTGATAACCAAAGGCACCATCTCGGTGAAGGTGACGGTCGGAGAGGAGACATTTTCGAACGGAGAAAATAGAGTTTCTCGTTCTCGACATCCCGTCTCCCTACAATGCAATTTTGGGCCTTCCAGCCCAGACCAAGTTCGGTATGGTCGTCTCTGCCCCTCATCAAAGAATCAAATTCGCCGCCAACGGGAAGGTCGGCATGATGAGGAATGACCCGAAAAGTACTCTATCTCGTTTGATAGAGACACAGAAAAAAAAGGAGGCGACGTCCCGAGGAAAGGCTCAAGCCGTGGAAGCCTGCCACAACCCGGCCAAACGAGCCCGACCATCACCAGTCGAAGAAAGCCCGGTAATAGTTGAACAGCTCGTCGTTCCTGAGAACACGACTTCTACCTCCGGCGTGGCAAAAGATTAGCAGCTAACGCGGGCTAGCAACCCTAGCTCGCATGAAGCGGGCCCGAGCCCGAAAAGAGCCAGAATGATCACAATCGAAACCCTCGACAATCGCGACCTCCCAGACATTCAGCCACACGAAGACTTCGACGAGGTGATCATCAACTTCGATTTTCCCGACCAAAAAATTAAAATTGGTCTGGATATCGACGAGGGAGAACGTCAGGCTATCATTCAATTTCTCCGAGGAAACACTGATGTATTCGCTTGGAGGGTTGAAGACATGAAGGGTATTAACGAAGACGTCTCCGTTCACAAGCTCAGCGTGGACCCCGCAATCACTCCCATACAACAGCGACCACTGGTTTTTTCCCCGGAGAAGCAAGCAGCCATCAAAGAAGAGGTCGACAAGCTGCTCCGGGCCAAGATCATAAAAGAAATTTTTTACCCGACTTGGATCGCAAATGTCGTCATGGTAAAAAAGACCAGCGGCAAATAGAGGATGTGCGTGGACTACACCGATTTGAATAAAGCTTGCCCAAAAGACTGGTACCCGCTGCCCAGGATAGACCAGCTCGTGGATGCCATAGCTGGCCACAAAATCCTGAGTTTCATTGATGCCTACTCAGGGTACCACCAGATCAGAATGTGGCTAGAGGATCAGAAGCTTACAGCCTTCCGAGCTGCGGGGGCTTTGTACTGCTATGTTATGATGCCTTTTGGGCTGAAGAACGCGGGGGCTACATACCAGAGAATGGTAAACAGAGTGTTCGGTGACCAGCTCGGACGCAACGTGGAGGCCTACATCGACGACATGGTCATTAAGACCAAGAGAGCAAATCACGTCGAAGATCTCCAGGAAACCTTCACCAGCCTGAGAAAAAATAACATGAAGCTGAATCCCGCAAAATGTGCCTTCGGGGTAACTGCGGGCAAATTCTTAGGATACATGGTGAATGAGCGGGGAATAGAGGCAAATCCGGGGAAGATCCAGGCATTGTTGGATATGAAGGCCCCAACAAATATCAAAGCCGTGCAGCAGCTCAATGGCAGGATAACCGCCTTGAGCAGATTTATAGCCAAAGCTGCCGAGAAGAGTCTCCCCTTTTTCAAAGTTTTGAAAGGGAGTCAGAAATTTGCTTGGGGACAAGAATGCGACAAGGCCTTTGCTGAGCTGAAGCAATACCTTGGCAGCCCGCCTTTGTTGTCCAGCCCGGTACCCGGAGAAAAGTTGTATATTTACATCTCGGCCTCAGATGCGGCGGTCGCTGCAGTTTTGATCAGAGAAGAGGGCTCTATTCAGAAGCCAGTATATTACGTCTCTCACGCGCTTTTCGACGTAGAGACGCGATACTTGAATGTAGAGAAGGTGGTCCTAGCATTGATAGTAATGGCGAGGAAAATATCACATTATTTCCAGGCCCATGCTTTGATCGTCTACTCAGACTTACCTCTCCGGAAAATGCTACACAAACCCGATGTCGCCGGCCGAATGATGAAGTGGGCAGTCGAGCTCTCTGCTTTCGACATCACATACGAGCGGAGAAAGGCAGTCCAAGGACAAGCACTCGCCGACTTCATAGTCGAGACATCATTCACTAACGATTATCCGGAGATTCCCTCAGCAGAGCTAGAGAAAAACTCGCCACAGGTCGCCCCTCCGACCAAAACTATCCGCTCTAGCTCCCAAGAAACGCGGCCTATCCACCACTGGCAGCTGTTCGTAGATGGATCCGTCAGCAGCTCGGGCAGCGGCGTGGGTTTATCCCTGGTTTCCCCAAAGGGAATTGAATTTCGGAAAGTTTTTCGATTCAAGTTCCCCGCATCAAACAACCAGGCCGAATATGAAGCAGTGGTGGCAGGTCTACAACTAGCAAAAGACCTCGCAGTAGCACAAATTGTTGTCTTCAGCGACTCTCAGCTCGTCGTGAAGCAAATTTCGGGGGAATATGGGGCTAATCACCCCACACTGGTAAAATATTGCGAGCTGGCAAGACAGCTGCTATCCAAGTTCGACTACTGGGAGGTTCAGCAGATCGATAGAGAAAGCAACACTCGGGCTGACTATTTATCCAAAGTGGCCTCCATGGAACTAAAAGATCTGCCCCGAGATGTTCAAGTGGAATTCCTGGATTCCCCTCAGTAGACAGAAGCCGTCTTGCCAATTATCGCAACCACAAGGTGTTGGATAGATGAGGTCGAGGACTACATCGAGCATGGGACCTTGCCCGATGACAAAAGCCTAGCTCGGCAAATCAGAAAGAGAGCTGCTAGGTATACCAAGGTCGCCGGAGTGCTGTACCGACGATCTTTCTCAAAACCTTTGCTAAGATGCGTGCGACCTGAGGTCACTGAAAATTTGTTAGCAGAGATACACGAGGGTGTATGCGGAGGACACCCCGGAGCCCGCACTCTCTCTGATAGAGTCATCTTTCACGGATACTACTGGCCTGCACTAAGGAAGGATGCTGAGGCCTACGTCAGGAGGTGGACAAGTGTCAAAGATTTGCTGATGTGCCCAGACTACCTTCTGTGCCCCAGACACCGGTTGTTGCAGTCTGGCCCTTTGATATGTGGGGAATTGATCTCATCGGTCCTTTTCCCAAAGCTCGCGGGGGTTGCGAGTTCTTGATTGTGGCTGTTGACTACTTTACAAAGTGGATTGAAGCCAAGCCGCTTGCGGGAATTGCAAGAAAAAGCAATCAGTTTTGTACACGACTTCATCTGGTGCAGGTTTGGGCTACCCCGGGTTATAGTTTCTGATCACGGGACACAATTCGCTACCAAGTTTACAGCGAACTGCGAGAGGATGAATGTTAAACACTGGATGTCTTCAGTTGCTCACCCGCAAGGCAACGGCCAAGCAGAGGCCAGGAATAAGAAAATTCTATATTCCCTTAAAAGGAGCTTAGAAGAGAAGAAAGGAAGATGGCTGGAAGAGCTCCCCGCAGTCCTGTGGAGCATCAGGACATCTGTGCGGGGTCCGACGGGAGAAACGCCATTTGCTTTGACGTACGGCTTAGAAGCAATGGCACCAGTTGAAATGGCCCTGCCAATTCGGTGTTGCACTTTGATGAAAAGACAAATGCAGAAGCTCGGGGGCTTGACCTCGATCTGTTAGAAGAGCGCAGACTGGAAGCTCAGTTAAGAATGGTGAATTACAAGCAACTCGCAAAGGGTCATCACGATCGAAGAATAAAGGCTAGAACCTTCTCGGTCGGAGATTGGGTCCTCAGGAAGATCGAAGCCACAGGCAGAAATGCTCAGCGGAACAAGTTATCCCCGAACTGGGAAGGCCCCTTCCGGGTTACCTCGATCATCCGAGAAGGAACCTACCGACTTGCCGAACAAGATGGAACATTATTGAAGAACCCTTGGCATGCTGATCACCTCAAGAAATATTATTTATGATTGTAATTTTTACTTTTGTAAATGTGAGTAAATGTATGACAACAAGACCTTGTAAATAAATGGAAGTTTGTTTACTCGGGTATTCATATTATATTATTATTCAAATACCTAAAGTCAGCAACGGGCTACTTCAAGGTATACTAAAAATACTTATAGCGGGCAGCGGGCCCCTTAAGTAACAACAATTACTCCGAGCATGGTAGCAGACTAACCCGAGTAGTTTGAAGACCTCACTGCAAAGTCAATATTGAATCACTCAGTGAAGGTGGAATAAGTCATCACTGGAAAGTCAATAGTGAATCACACCGTGATAAACTTTGAAAGATTACGAGAGGTCGACCAGAGTCACCCCGTAATGAACGATTTATTGCCGACGAAAGGCCAGAGCCACGTCGCAATAAATTCGAGAAGAATTGAAACTTACATTTTATAAATTGATAAAGATATAAGAATCGCATTCAAAGAAAGAGCATATTAAATACAAGCTAGAAATACTTGTTCAGATTTACAAATAAAAATACATCTACGAGTTAATCACTTGTTCAAATTTACAGATCACAAAAATGACGAGCTCGCAGGCTCCAAATCAAGGTACAAAAAATCTTTGCAGGCTATAGCTCATCGCATTTCAGCGGCCATCACATCCTTCTGGTTCTCAGCTCGGCTGGTCGTCACACCTTCAGTATCCTTCAGCAGTTGGTCAGCAGCCTGGCCGATCTCGACATTTTCTTGCTCGTCGCCTTCCCCGGAAGCCTCCAGGGCCATCTGCTCAAGCCGAGCATCGACCAATTTCTCAACATGTTGTTGAAGGATAGCTGGGTGTTCCCAGGCCGGCTTACCAGCCTTAGCATCTTCTTCGTCGATAGCCTGGATGTCCTCAGCATCAAACGGCACGAGCACGGCACCTTTTCTGTTTAAATCGTCGAAGGGGTTGGAGGCTCCCCACTCAACCAGCGTTTCAAGCGGTATCCCGGCACCCGCAGCAGCTCGGAGAATCTGATATCGCCCTTTCATCATATATGGAGCAATATCCTCGACAAACGACTCAGTCTCCTTGTACTGAGCGATGAGGGAAGCCTGGCCGGGGTACCGTGCTCGAACGTCATCAACCTCTAAGGTAAGTTTCTCCATCCTCCTATCGAGATCCTGGATGGCCGCTTCGTGCTCCGAGCTCTTAGCCGTAAAGAACTCCTCAAAGTTCTTCATCTCTTGCCCGGCGGTCTTCAGGGCCTCCTCGGCCTTCAATTGAGCTTCTTCGGCCTTAGATTGCGCCGTCACCGCGGCGAAGAGTGAAGCCTTGGTTTTCTCGAGCTCCATATCCTTCGCCTTGAGCTCTTTGTCTTTTGCTCGGAGCTGATGACGAAGGCGGGATAGCTCCGAGGTATCTTCTTTGACCTGCTGGACTAGGTCGGACTTCAGCTTCTCAGCCTCAGCCAGCCGAAGATCAAAGTACTTTGCATAGTGGGCCATCTGCGAACAAAGCAAGTTAGCAAAAGTAAATGAAGAAAAGTTTAAACAGAGCTATGTAGGTACAAACCTCCACCAGCGAGCAGGTCATTGTCTTCAGAGCGCGATCGGAAGACTGCTGCAGTAGTCTGGTCATCCGAGGAGAGTCGGCGTAGCCCTGGACCTGGTTGAAGAGCAGAGTCTCAGGTACGCCCATTCCGGCTATTACTTCGACCTCCTCCCCGGGAGTGACCTTCTCTTTACCCTTGGCAGATTTTCGGGTAAGGGGCTCCTCGGTCACATCAATAATGGTGGCCTCAGCAGCCAGCTCCGCAGCAAGCCCCGACTTCGCAGTCTCGCCAGTCGGCCCCGACTTCTTCGCCTCAGCGGGAGGCCCGGTCTTCTGTTTTTTACGAGCTCCGGCCTCATCACTAGCCGAAGCCCGCTTGGTCTCCGGAAGAGCCACGGAGATTGGTACGGCATGCACAATCCCCTCAGCCCCTATCGGCTTCATCGGGGGCAAAATAGCTGCGTCACCTCCAGCAGCAGCCTGAGCTCGCCTCAGCTCGTCCTTGCGAGCTCCGGAGGCGGTGGTCCTTTTAACCTTGAAGGCGCTGGCAACGTTCACCATATCTGCAAAAAATATACAAGTCAATATCCATGCGAGGAAGAAATACTTGAAAGAAAAATGCAAAACAGATACGAAGAGTTACAACCCTCGGGACGACCCTCAGGAACGGGCAAGCAGTTGCTCTCCTCTACCCCGGCACAGCGTTCACATTGGATGCAGAACTTGTCATCCATGTGTCCTAGCCACCCCGGGGCAGACTCCAACGCAGGCATTGTACACCTCGGGTGAACCCCACTGAAGGTCCTCCTCGATAGCCCGGTCATCGAGAGGAATGCTGTCGTAGTCCCCCAGCCTCTTCAGGCGCTTGAGCCCGTGCACTCTCTCCGAGGGAATGTTGAAGTTCCAGCCTTTACAGCTCTCCACCAAGACAATCTTGTCTGACCAGCCATCCACCTTCCCCGGGAAAGGGGTGAAGAGCTTGATCCAGTTGTTGTGGGCTTTACATTGGAGACGATGGGAAGAGACCCATGTCTGGAAGTAATACCTGAAGAGGGAGAGAGACGGCTCGCAGCCCAAAGCCCGGACACAGGCTATAAAGCAGACCAGCGTCCTCACTAGCCCCAGAGAGAGGTCGAGGGGCATTGCTGATGTCTCCTCGAGGAACTCGCATCTAAGGGGATCGAGTGGGAGCCGTAGTCCGCCAAGAGTGAAAAAACTGAGGTAGAAGCCCACCTTCCCACACAGGGCCTTTAGCTCTACCCAGCTTTTATCAGCGCTCGGGATCGATGCCCGGAATCCAGTTGTGTGGTGAAGGGCCTCCCACGTAGAGATATCAGAGGCGGAGATCTTATTCCTCCAGTTCCTCGGCAATGCAGCAATAGCCGCCTGATCAGCTGGTAGGCTTAGTCGCACGCCCACTAAATTAGACCTAAACTCGGCCACTAATAATGTAATTAGGGTAAGTCAGGGTCGATCCACGAAGAACAGTGATTATTTGCGAACAGTCACTTGACCAGATTGGGGGTTTAAATTGAGTTCTTGATTAATTCCTACAACGGGAAAAATAAACTAAGTGTTTAAAACAATAATTTAAAGGAACTTCAGATTTGATACTGTCACCGGATTATAATTCTAATATCATTGATAATTCTTTTTCACCATAATACTTATTCACTTGATTACGAGATATATTTCAATCTCTGTCTCTTCTTTCGCTTTAGTTTATAGCAAGTGGCACACTCACTATAAACCCTAATTAAAATTAAACCTAAACTGGCACAGAGAAGGTCTAAAGATTAATTGATGTTGTTTTAAGAGACTAAAATCAAGAACGCTTTCTAATATTAATTAGATAAACGTCTAATCTTGCCTACTTCTCGAATTGCTATGGCACATAAACAATTCGTGAAGACGCTACAACGAAAACTCTAATTCTGGCACAGAACGAGTGATCTAGCAAAGATTAATAAAGAGGACAAGTGAATTGGCCAAATCCACAACCCTAGAAATCAATCTAAATTAATACAAGCAAGATTATGAACAAGAATTAATTAAAAGAAAGAAATACCTCAATAGAATTAAGAATCCGGATCAAGATTTCAAATCCAAAGTTATGGAGTTTTAGTTCTCCATAGAAATTCAAAGCTTGAGTTTTTTGATTCTAGGAAAACTCTCCAAAGTAGATGATAACCCTAAAACTAATAAAAGAAATAGTATTTATACTTCCTTCCTAAAACCTAGATAAAAAAAAGAAAAATAAAATAACTCTAAATAATAAAACGCTAAAAATACAAAGACCCACGATTTCGGTCGACAGGACGACTCGTCCCCGGGGACGACTCGTCCCGAACCTTCACCCTTCCCGAATCGTCGTCCCCGATGGGGAATAGTTAGGCCAAATGGGGACGACTCGTCCCTAAGCCTAAAATCCCGTAAATCTTCAATTTCCTCGTGACTCTTTAGCTCGCTTCTTCTTTGGTTGACTTTGTCTTGACTTTGTTGACTTCCATCGATGTAGGATTGATGATCTTGAGCTTCTTTGAGAACCAAAAGGATTACATAATAAATCTCTAAATTTCTCTCGAATTACATTGATTCTCTCAAAATCCTCACAAAACATAATTCACTCAAAAATACATCAAACCTATACTAGATACATGGAAATAGAGAATAATAAGGATGGAAAACATAGGAAAAGATAGTATAAATCCGTCCTATCAAATACCCCCACGCTTAGACCATTACTCGTCCCCGAGTAATATCCTAAACTCCATCTAACACCGGTCTAAAACAGATGCATGGAGGGTAAATGATTCCTAGTCTCCTCTAATCCGCCAACACAAGTCCATCAAAAGTCACAAACAGAGTACAAGAAACTCTGTCTCCTTATATCACCAATAGGAATCAATAGTGAGAACAAGGACCTTAACTTGATACCAACTCCCGATATAAAACGGTATCCAAGCTACGGTCCACACACAAAAGCCAAGGGGAACTAAATATGACCTATGTTTCCCCCACGCTTGGCTCACACTACATCATCCCTCAAAATAAAAAGTTGCTCGGGTGTTAATCCCTCACAACTACCTCATGGAAAACTCCTACGCCCCCTTATTACTCCAAAACGAATGAGGATTTCTATCCTAACTCCACTAAACCAAACCTCCTACTCCAATGCAAGAACCTACCCGAACTCCGAATCCTCCCTTATGACTCCACTCCGGTGATATGCAAGATATGAAAACAAATTACTTCCCTCACCTTTTGCCTAGGTGCCGTTTCCGGTTTTCACCTAGCCTCTCTTTTCTTTTCTTTTCTTTTTTTTTTTTTTTTGTTTTTTTTTTTTGTTTTTTGTTTTTTTTTTACATTTACAGATAGATAGAATACAGAAAGATAGAATACAGAAAGAAGCATCCCCATACCCCCACGCTTAAACCGCACAATGTCCTCAATGTGTGAAATAAAGCATAAATGCGATAAAACGAAAAAGGGAAGGGAAAAAGGTATACCCTCACCGACGAGAGCTGGAGTCTTCCCCCTGATAATAGGATTGCTGGGAAGAACGCCTCTTAGCACGATCAGCGGCTCTCGACTGCATCATAGCCAAGTAGTCATCCAAGACTGGCTCATAGCTCCGGGGCTCGGGCTGCATTGCCCATGCTTCTAACTGCCGAGATCGGGCTCCCAAAAGGGCAACATCATCCTCCAAACCCTCAAACCAATCTTGCACCTCTAGAAAGGCTCTCATCATATCCCATTGAGCAAAAGAACCCGACTGGCCCTGGATCGGCTCACCACCCTGATTGGAAAGAGGGAGAAAGATTTTGTTGTAGGGATGGGTGGATGGTGGATTTAGGTGGTGGCTATGGAGGGTTTGGGTAGTTGTTTGTAGAGAGAGAGAAAGGAAGAAGAAGAGAAGGGGTAGAAAAGGAGTAGGGCACGACTCGTTCGGGCTTTGAGGTTTTTTTTTTTTTTTTTTTTGAACAATCGTGACTTCTCAGGCCCCTGTGGACGAGTCGTCCCTTAGATCACTAGTCGTCCCTGGATTTTCAAAAGCTCTGAATCGCCGTCCTTTGGGGAATAGTTGGTGCAATTGGGGACGAGTCGTCCCCTTTTCTTCACAAGTTCTGATTCGCTCGTCCCCCTTTGGGGAATAGTTGGCTCTGGAGGGGACGAGTCGTCCCGTGGCCTTTTTTTTTTTTTTTTTTTTAACAGGCCCGGCTTTGATCCATTCTCCTTGCTTCACCCGCACACCACCACAAAACAAATACCTTCAAGAAGACCGATTCATATAAAAATAACAATACATACAACAACAAAAAAAAAAAAAACTAAGAATGACGAATTAAATCCCGGTTGCCTCCCGGATAGCCGCCCTTTACCGTCTTTAGCTAGACCAAACGCCGGAAAACCCCGGCTAGCATCAACGCTTAAAGTCTTTGACAAGACTCGGACTCAAAACTTAATCAAACATATACCGGGTCTTGGAGATCAACTACCTCCAAATACGCGGTATTCACAACTTCGCCCTCAAAATACGGTTTTAACCGTTGACCATTAACTTTGAATCCCTTGCCCTCATTAGGACTAGAGATCACCACCGTCCCAAGCGGGGACACCTCCTCACCACATAAGGGCCGGTCCACCGAGACCTTAACTTGCCCTAAACAAACGAAGACGGGAATCGAAAAGAAGGACCTTTTGACCAACCTTAAAGTCCTTTCTAATGATCATTTTATCATGCCAAATCTTCGCTCGCTCTTGTAAAGGAGGTTATTCTCATAAGCGTCTCTCCTAATCTCATCCAATTCACTCAATTGCAATTTTCGCTCCTCACCGAACCCTCTAAGTTCAAGTTGAACTTTTGACCCCCAATAGGCTTTGTGTTCAAGCTCAACCGGCAAATGGCAAGGTTTACCAAACACCAACCGATATGGTGACATACCAATCGGTGTCTTATATGCCGTCCGGTAAGCCCACAACACATCATCAAGCCTTTGACTCCAATCCTTCCTATTCGGGTTCACGCTTTTTCAAGGATGGATTTAATCTCTATTGGAAACCTCGGCTTGGCCATTTGTTTGGGGATGATAAGCCGACACCTTATGGGTGATGTGATATTTCTTGACTAGAGCTTCAACCGCCTTATTGCAAAAATGAGTCCCCTATCACTAATAATGGCCCTTGGCATCCCAAACCGACACAAAATGTTGCTCCTAAGGAAGTTGACCACTACTTTTGAATCATCGCGGGTAGGGATGGCTTCCACCCATTTGGACACGTAGTCAACCGCAAGCAAAATGTACACAAACCCACAAGAATTAGGGAACGGACCCATAAAATCTATTCCCCAAACATCAAAGATTTCACAATTCACAATGAGGGTTTGTGGCATTTCATCACGGCGCCCAATATTACCAACCCTTTGGCACCTATCACACGACCGACAAAAATGACCGCATCCCCGAACAAAGTTGGCCAAAAGAAGCCACAATCTAAGACTTTCCTAGCGGTCTTTTCGCACCAAAATGACCACCACACGCATACTCATGACGAAGTTAAGAATAGAGGACACCTCACTATCGGGAATACACCTCCGAATGACTTGGTCGGCACAATGCCTCCACAAGTTGGGCTCATCCCACACATAATACTTGGCATCACTACGAATTTTGTCTCTTTTAGATTTTGACATCCCCGAGGGAATCTATTAGAGACAAGAAAATTAACCAAGTCCGCATACCAAGGGGCCACGAACTAATCGCCCAAAGAACCTCATCGGAAACTCACCCGGATTGGGGCTTGTTTATAAGGCTTGTCCTCCTCCATTACAAGGCGACTCAAATGATCGGCAACTAAATTTTCAGCCCCTTTTATCCTTAACCTCTATGTCAAACTCACTCAACAAGAGAATCCACCGAATGAGCCTCGGTTTAGCCTCTTTTTAGACATTAAGTACTTAAGAGCGGCGTGGTCGGTGTAAACAATGATTTTAGTGCCCAACAAGTAGGACCTAAATTTTTCTAGTGCAAAGACTACCGCCAACATCTCCTTTTCAGTTGTGGAGTAATTTCTTTGTGCCCCATTCAAAGTCATAGACGCATAATAAATCACATGCGAGGCACGCTCCACTTTTGACCCAAAACCGCCCCACGGCATAATCACTAGCATCACACATGATCTCGAAGGGACGAGACCAATCGGGTGCTTGAATAATGGGGTGGTTGTCAACCTAGCCTTCAACTCATTAAAAGATTGCTTGCAATTATCATCAAAATTAAAATCAACCTCTTTTGCAACAGGAGCATAGAGGTGAAGCAATCTTTGAAAAGTCCTTAATAAACCTCCGGTAAAACCCGGCATGACCAAGAAAAGACCGGACTTCACGCACATTAGTAGGGTAAGGAAGTGAAGAAATGACATCAATCTTAGCTTTGTCAACTTCAATACCCTTTTTCGACACAACATGACCCAACACAATGCCTTGCTCAACCATAAAGTGACATTTTTCAAAATTTAGGACCAAATTAGTTTCAATGCACCTATCCAACACTAGTCCTAAATGAGCAAGGCATTCATCAAACGAGTCTCCATGGACAAGTGAAGTCATCCATGAAAACTTCCATAAATTTTTCCACAAAATCGGAGAAAATACTCATCATACACCTTTGAAAAGTCCCAGGTGCATTGCACAATCCAAACGGCATTCTCCGATAGGCAAAGGTGCCGAAGGGGCAGTAAATGTAGTTTTCTTGGTCTTCGGGCAATAGGTATTTGAAAATACCCGAAAAACCGTCGAGAAAACAAAAATACGCCCTTCCGGCTAACCTTTCCAACATTTGATCAATAAAGGGGAGGGGAAAGTGGTCTTTACGAGTTACCTCATTCAACCGTCGGAGATCAATGCACACACGAATCCCCGTTTGCTCCCGGGTTGGAACCATCTCTCCATTTTGATTACGGGAAACTGTGATCCCCCTCTTGGGCACACACTGTGTGGGGCTCACCCACTTGCTGTCAGAGATGGGATAGATGATCCCCATCTCGTAGTAGCTTCAGACTTCCTTCTTCACCGCCTCCATCATTGGCGGGTTAAGTCTCCTCTCGGTTGCCTCACCGGTTTCGCACCCTCCTCTAGGTTGATTCGGTGCATACACAAAGATGGACTAATGCCCTTGAGATCGGCAATAGTCCAACCAATAGCAGATTTTCGCTTCGAGCACCTCAATCAACCTCTTCTCTTGATCCTCGCTCAACTTGCTAGAAATCACTACCGAAGCGTCTCTCCTCACCTAGATAAACATATTTAAGGTGCTCGGGAGGACCTTCAACTCAAGTTCCGGTGCCTTCTCTATAGATGGAACAAGCTTCTCCATTGGAACCTCTAACTTCATGTGACCATGACCCAAGAGCAAACATGGCACTCTCGTAAGACCCATAACCGCTTCCTTCAATGAATCCGAGATGTCAAACTCCAAATTAGCATACCCCAAAGCGTTCTCTAACGCGGTCTTGAGATCATCATCACCACTAGACACCTCAAATACCTCCTCTACCAATGGCTCGATCACATCGACGAAACACAATGACTCCGTATCCGTAGGGTATTTCATAGAGTCAAAGATGTTGAACTCCATTACTTGCCCATCAAATTCCATTGACAAAGAACCATTGGTCACATCGAGCTTTGTCCGAGCAATCGACATAAAAGGCCTCCCCAACAAGATAGGAGCTCTTGGATCCGTCTCCATCTCAAGCACATAAAAATCTGCGGAAATATCATCTCCCCACTCTAACAAGAACATCCTCCACCAATCCCTTCGGGTAGGCATTCGACCTATCCGCTAGCCGTATCACAACTCGGTGTCCAGCGGTGGTCCCAACTTAAGAGTTTCAAACAACGCATAGGGCATGACGTTGATTGAAGCCCCCAAGTCTAACATCGCCTTATGCTCGAAGCATCCCCAAAGTAACCGGAATCACGAACATCCCGGGTCACCGCACTTCTTAGGCAATTTCCTCCGATACACCGCACACGTGCTCTTTAACCTTACCCTTCTTCTTACTCCTCTCTTTCGATTCCTCTTCATAGTACACAACTCCTTCAAAACTTCGCATACCTTGGACACCAAGAAGATCCAAGAAAGGAATATTAACCTCTAACCTCTTGAAAGTATCGTAAATAGCCTTGTCGCTCGCTTTCGATGTTCTTTCAAGGCCTCGGGAATGGAACCTCGTGCTCATCTACAGAGCCTTAACCTCGTGTGCAACTTCGTCGATCTGGTTCCTTTTGCACCGGCTCAAATCTCAACCTCAACCTCCGGTTCCTCGCCTACACCCTTATCCCGCAACTCCTACCACTTCGAAGAGTGATCGCACATGCATTCGCTTGGGATTCGGCCGCCTGTGATGGCAACTTCCTCGAATCCCTAGCCTCCATCCGTCCCACCGCACGCCTACCGACCCATCTGTTTCTCCAAGTTACCAATGCTCGCATCGGCGCCGATACCGCTGAAATTCTCGTTCATAGTGCTAACACTCGTGCCAAAGAATTCAAGAATGCCTCGTAGACGTCCCGAGAATTCCCTGCGGTGGCCGTCGTCGGTCCATATGGTGGCCTATAAGAGTTGTACCGATTACCCGATACCGGCCGATAACCCCGCGATTACCAAACCGCGTCCCGACCACCGACCGATTCTGCGCGACCTGTACCCCATCCGAAATTGGGATGATTTCTCCACTGGGTTATAAGTGTTACCCATTGGTCTCGTCCCTTGTGCAAACCCAACCGCATTGACATTCTCCATATCACCCGTCGCAAAGAAGGACACGAATCTGTAGGGTGCGTAATGTCATAACAAATCCCACACGGCCGGCGTCGTCCCGTAACCAACCGCTTTACCATACCTCGAGGTCCTCCAAACTGTCTCGAGCTTATTGATCGACCCACCGTTAGAACCCACCGCACTAACCCGCCTCATATTTGACCTCTTGCCATGGGTCCTCGTACTCTTAGCTAGCTCCTCGATCAACTTTTTAGCTTCATCGGTGGTCTTATTCGAATACTCCCCCACAACATGAATCCACTAATCTCTTATCCCGAATGGTCAACCCTCCATGAAAATAGACAATCACCGGTCCTCGCAAACCCATGATATGGACAACTCCTACAAAGCTTGTGGAAGCGATTGTAGTAGTCGTATAGGTCTCATCTCGCCTTCGCTCCATATTACCGATGTCCCTCTTCATAACATTAATCTCGTCCTGAGGAAGAACTCTTCTAGGAATACCTCTTTCATCTCGCCGCCATGTCGTGATGCTATTAGGTGGCAAGTGATAATACCACCCATTCGCATTATCTTTCGAGTGAAAGAAAATGCCCTCAATAACGTATGCTCGAGCGGAAGCACCGCGGCTTCATACTCGACATATTTGCACAACCGAGAGAGACCGATTTGGATCCTCTCCGGCATCCCCGTGAAGTGCGGAAGCGATTCGAGCCCGGCTTCAACTCAAATGTCACTCCGGAGGTAAGGCGGGAATTGGACGGCATGTGGTTGCTCGTTCCAATTCGGAGCATCCTTTGCTCAATGTCCGTGGTGGAACCGCGTGTCCACCACCACCCGCATTATCCCTCGCTTGTCCACCACCACTGCGTTATCTCCGTTCGCATCTCTTCGCCTAACAATATCTCCTTGACTCTCCCGCTTTGTTGTCGTCCTTTCGAAAGATCTTTCGATTTCGGATCAAACGAAACAATCAAATTTTTAGTAACGAGTGTGGACCATAAACGGTTCCACACTACAGATAACAAGTAATAAATATAACTAAAGAGATAACAATTAAAGAACTAAAAGAAAAATAAAACAAATAAGAAAAGAAAAAGAACGCAAACAATAACACCGCTCCAAGAACGGCGCCAAAATTTGGTAGGCTTAGTCGCACGCCCACTAAATTAGACCTAAACTCGGCCACTAATAATGTAATTAGGGTAAGTCGTGGTCGATCCACGAAGAACAGTGATTATTTGCGAATACTTGACCGATTGGGGTTTAAATTGAGTTCTTGATTAATTCCTACAACGGGAAAAATAAACTAAGTGTTTAAAACAATAATTTAAAGGAACTTCGATTTGATATCACACCGGATTATAATTCTAATATCATTGATAATTCTTTTTCACCATAATACTTATTCACTTGATTACGAGATATATTTCAATCTCTGTCTCTTCTTTCGCTTTAGTTTATAGCAAGGCACACTCACTATAAACCCTAATTAAAATTAAACCTAAACCGGCACGAGAAGGTCTAAAGATTAATTGATGTTGTTTTAAGAGACTAAAATCAAGAACGCTTTCTAATGTTAATTAGATAAACGTCTAATCTTGCCTACTTCGAATTGCTATGGCACATAAACAATTCGTGAAGACGCTACAATGAAAACTCTAATTCGGCACGTAACGAGTAATCTAGCAAAGATTAATAAAGAGGACAAGTGAATTGGCCAAATCCACAACCCTAGAAATCAATCTAAATTAATACAAGCAAGATTATGAACAAGAATTAATTAAAAGAAAGAAATACCTCAATAGAATTAAGAATCCGGATCAAGATTTCAAATCCAAAGTTATGGAGTTTTAGTTCTCCATAGAAATTCAAAGCTTGAGTTTTTGATTCTAGGAAAACTCTCCAAAGTAGATGATAACCCTAAAACTAATAAAAGAAATAGTATTTATACTTCCTTCCTAAAACCTAGATAAAAAAAAGAAAAATAAAATAACTCTAAATAATAAAAACTGCTAAAAATACAGCACCCACGATTTCAGTCTCGACAGGGGACGACTCGTCCCCCAGGGGACGACTGCCCGAACCTTCACCTTCCCGAATCGCCGTCCTCGATGGGGAATAGTTAGGCCAAATGGGGACGACTCGTCCCTAAGCCTAAAATCCCGAAATCTTCAATTTCCTCGTGACTCTTTAGCTCGCCGGTCTTCTTTGGTTGACTTTGTCTTGACTTTGTTGACTTCCATCGATGTAGGATTGATGATCTTGAGCTTCTTTGAGAACCAAAAAGGATTACATAATAAATCTCTAAATTTCTCTCGAATTACATTGATTCTCTCAAAATCCTCACAAAACATAATTCACTCAAAAATACATCAAACCTATACTAGATACATGGAAATAGAGAATAATAAGGATGGAAAACATAGGAAAAAGATAGTATAAATCCGTCCTATCATCAGCCCTCTCAGCCGAGGTAGACTCTCGAGCTATAGAGGTGTCAGCCCTACCCGATGTAGACACCCCGGTCATCTTGTGCAGATTCTTTGATCGCGACTCGTCAGCAATTGTTTTCTCGCGAAGTTGGCGAGTCCGTTCAGCCCGGAGATTCGCAAGAGCCGGGTCATGGTGAAATATTTGCATCGGGCGCATTATTTGATTTTTGTCCTCTAGCACTTCCATTTGAGCGGCAAATGGGAGTGGAGGGACCCAGTGGGGCTCATCAGCCACTACCCTATCCGAGAAGTCGGACCCCCAGCGTCCTAGAATATCCCGGGCTTCACTTGGAAGTACGACCTCCCAGTGATCCTCGGCTAACCGATATATGTTTTTATGGGTGGGAGATCGGGCAAACACGGACAGAGATGGAGAGTCACCTAAATCTACGGGACCCCGGGGTACTAATGGACTGTTACCATCTAAGCTCGGGGAGTAACCCGAGGACGATGACTCTGACGGGGTAAACTCTGGAACCCTAAAGCTAACACCTCGCCTACCCGAAAACATATTGAAAGGAAATGAGAATTCAAAGTATGGGTAGATCGGAGTACCTGCTTCAAGAGGGAAAGCTTGGAAGTCGGATGTACGGAAAGCACCTGAGAAACACGTGAGACCTGAAATACACGTGGCACCGGAAGTTAGTGCCGGAATAAATGGCGATTGCTAGCAGAAAACGACGATCGAGATATATAGCAACTGAGGGCAAAATAGACTGAAAAAACTGGATATAAAGATGGAGGAGGTTCAGATGAAACTAACCTACGGAGTAGAATCAGCAAAAAGCCTGAGGAATAGTGAGAAAACGCAAAAGACGGTTGGAGTTGAGTTCGCCGGAAATCGCAGTTCGCCGGAGGGTTTTTAGGGTTTTTGCAAAAGTGAAAGCCAAACAGTGCCAAAACCCTACTTATACCCTCGCAATACGACATCGTTTGTACGGAAGACCCGAATTTCGACCCGGAGTTAAATGGATAGTCCGCGTGTTTTCCCTTAAAAGCCATCAAAGCGACACCGTTTTACGCAAAACGACGGTTCCAATTCAAAAAGTTGAAAAGACGGGCATTTAATGAAAGCCGTCAGAATGTTTCGCGCCAATGATTTGGCACAAATTCCAACGAGAGGTGTGCTGGTGAAGTTTCTACCTACTGCCTAAGACGCGAGCTAGACTTCCCGACTTAAAGAGTAAAACCCTTACCTTGGGAACTCGGGGGCTACTGAAGATACAGAAATATCCACCTTCCACGTGGCATCAGAAGGACACGTGGCCAAGCTAATCTGGAGACCGGAGGTGATGACTCATCACCCCGAGCTCGGAAATACAACCCGGAGCCCGGTCCTCCTTCCGCTTCCGACTTACCCGAGGAGCCAAATATGGTCATCTTCCCCGCCGTGAACCTAAGGAGCTCGCATGGTCTCGCACCCGAGCTGTCCTATTAAAGACGCCGAGGTAATCACCTGGAGACAAAGAAAGTCAACGAAAGCCGCCGCATTCAATGCCCACCACTGTTGCGTCATCCCGGACCACCATCCGGCATCCTATCGACGTAAAGAATACTTGCCTATTAAGGAAAGCCGCATCTAGAAGGTCAAGGGGACAAACAGGGAAGTTCTATCCTCTGCACTGGAACAGGTCACTTCCACATCAATGCATACTGCGGCTGTCAGAGATAGGGACATGGCAGTTCACTCCAGGTCGACACCTGGCAAACCCACTTGCTACAAACCGACTTTGCTTCAGTATAAATACAAGGTGATAGCCTTCTTTTATGGTCTAAGTTCAAATTAACACACACAAACTACAAACTCCCAAAGAATTCAGAGCAAACACCCTTGAGAGTAGCCTGAATCCTCACCGGAGACCTTTATCCCTACCATAAACTGATTCTCTCACCGGAGGGCTTTAGCTGGACCAACGTCCAGCTCCCTAACGGTGTTCTTTCATCATCTCAGGTATCTACCGTAGGACAAGTCCTACCTAAGCTTGTGCCTATTGAGAGCCGGGGCATCCTGACCATAGTCTAGCTGCTTACGTGGACACGACAGATCACCAGAACCGATTTTGGCGTGATCAGATATCATTGTTTTGATCTGCAGAAAAAGAAAAAGATGGGATTCATAAATCCAATAATACAGCAATCTAAAAGCCAAGTCTGAACCAGTAGCTTCAAGCGCCCAGTCATGAACTCATGATACACGCTAATCCTGGCCTGGCCTTTGCTATACCGGTAGAAGAAAATCAGGAATTTCGCTAAGACTAAGATAAGTTAGAATTGAGTATAATGTGCAAAAGAGAATTGCATAACTGCTCCATTCTAGAGCATGTAAAATACTACTGGCCTTTTCCCCTTACAAGCTTATAGCGACTTCATGGTAACATAAACATCCACCAATGTTTGGAAGCCATAGGTATGTCTATTTTATTACTCCCTTCTTTATGAAATATTGTTGTGTCCATCGATAGATGAATTGTCTGTTGCACCCACTAGATCGATCTGACATTTGCAGCGGTGGAGAAGATAATAGATTACTTGGGTCGTGCACGACTCGGGTAGAAATTTAGCAAATCATGTAGCGCCCTGCATTAGGATGCTGACGAGACTGAAAAAAGTTGTTGCCGGATCGACTCTTTTCCACCTTAGCTCCTTCAATTAGCTGAGTTAGAGTTGCAAGGCCTTTTTCAGCTACTAGATAGTATTTGTCAATCAATAATTCCGTTTCACTTGACAATTTTTTTTGCCCATTTCGACAAACAATTTGAAAGTATTAATGACACAGTTGTTGCGCGCTTCAACTTCTTTCGAGGAAGAATTTCAATAACTAAAGGAATCTCATTCTTCTTTGTCTTGGGTTTTAACTTTTGAATTTGAATGCAAGTAATATACTCAATATAATCATTGATGAAGTAACATTGCCAAATCTCAACATACTAATAATTCATTTCTTGATTATTCAATTTCAAGATAAAAAAATTTTTGTTCTGCTTTTGAACTGAAAAGATCCTACAAGAATTATCTGCTTCTGACCATGCATTAAATTGAAAACCTCTTTCTTTTTCTTTATTTATTTTTTTCCCATTTTCTCTCATACAACTGAAAAACTCTGACGATCTGATCTGTTGTTGTTGCCTTTGGCACAGGGGAACTAGTAGCAAACCTGGGGATCAATAAACTTAAAACCAGCACTAATTCATATACCGAGTTTTTTTTTTTTTTTTCCTTCAGCCATCCATAGAAGAGTGTGTTGTGTTTGGCAATCTCCGACCACGGACAAACGAACTGAACAAATGCAAAGCTCGCGATGGCTGTGCATAGGGTACCATATGAGCAGCACCTCGTACAGTCGCAAAAGTCAATAGATTTCCGTACTCGGTAGCCCAACCTCCAACCTACATAAGAAAAAGTGGAGAAATACTTTAAACATTAGGTTCCATTTCACTGGGCCGCCTTTCTTTTATATAGACCTAATTGTAGGTGTTGGATACAATATTGGAGCATTACTTTTAATCCTGATGAAAATGTAACAGATGAAAAACATTGGTTAAAGTACCTGTTCCTTGTGAAACCAAGCTCCATATGGAACGGTAACCTTGAATTGTAGGTCATGAGCCAGTTCACGGACTAGTGTCCTCGTGCCAAGCAATGGTACTACAGAATCTTGATCCCCACTAAAGAATAGCCAATTTAAATCATCGAATATTCAATCAGCAATGCTACATGTACAACCAAGAACATTAAACAAATTATGTTGTGCACTTGAAAGTTTACCTGAAAACCCATACAGGAATGTGATTTTGGATGATCCTTTTAAGCAAGGGAAGAATGTTGATGTTGCCATCATTATCGTTATAGTTCAGTATACTGTTCAATAAACAGGAGGTAGATCAGTTGTTTTATGACGCAGGGAGCCGTGTGCAACTAGTTACCATGTAACCTGATAAACAATTTATAGCTCCTACATGCCATTGGGTAAGTATCCCATTACCCCAAGGAGCAATTGCTTCATTGATGTGGGTTCAAGCCCAAAAATTTGACTTGTTTAATGACTTGGGAATGCAGAAAATTCTGTTGATAATTATACTCAAGTTGTTTTGTGCTTCATAGTTAATAATGCTCGCATAGACAAAACATACCTACTGCACATAGACCAGCTATAAGGTAAATTGGTTCTATTTGCATGAAGAGCCTTCTGAACCTCAGGAAGGTTGAAATAAAAGCGGCGTTCATAGCTCATGCACACATCTATACCAAGACTGATCTTCGATGCCTGGCAAAGGAAAATACCACCACGAGGATCATCAAAAGTTCACAAGAAAACAATAAACAGGCCAAAAGAAAAACAGAAAAAGAAGTGACTTGAAGTTACCGTTTTCCTTAATCGCAGCTCCTGTTCTACGATGGATGGATAACAGACATCAACAATGACATCATAGTTGTTAATATAATTGCCAACAATGCTGTTTGCTTTGGAGATGGCATCGTTACATGCGGTGGATATATTGTGGGGACTACCAAAGGTATAATCATCAAAATCACACTCATTCATGATAGTAAGTCCAACCTCATCAGAGATCATTCCATGCGACCAAAAGAACTCATACGTTGATGGGACATCACGATCTAGCTTGAGAAGAGGATTCCCAATCTGGACGAGTGTTTAAGTAATGTAAGAACATGTATGCACAGTGCCAAATCTCACAAGATAACAAGAAATTACTTTTTTGTTTGATACAAGAGAAAAAAGAAAAAAAGAGACTCCAATTCTTACAGCAACTCCTTTGATGTTGAACTTGAAGCCGCTGGAATGTTCATTGTGATCCAACATAGTAACAGCTAATTGTGGAATGTAATGCCCTACATCGAATCATAATTTCATTTATTAAATTTCAAAGGCAATAATTTTTACCAGGATAATAAGAAAATTAATGATACAAGGAAGATGATATTCTACAAGAAAATTAATAAGCATAGAACAGAACCGTGAATGTACATAACATGAAACATTCTTAAGCAGCCACTCAAACTCTATTAGAATATTCATGTATTGTACATTCAAGGAAGATGAATATTCTACTCACTCCATCCCTAAATGAGTGTCATTTTTTAAAAAGTTGTCCCTAGACGAGCAATATTTTTCAATGAATCTAATAAATTCACTTTGCCGGTTATATCATGTCCCATCGTGCACTTGTAATAAAATAATGTGGAAACTAAGGGTACGTATGCATATGAACAAATAAGTTTTGTCAACTACCGGGAAAAAAAAATTGACACTCATTTAAGGACAGAAGGCCTATGAACTAAGAATATAAACTTTAAAAAAATATTATCGAATGTGTTTTTAAACTAATACATAAAGACCTCACCACGGAATTTACTACGTGGAAATGGCTTTTTAAATAGAGTGAAATTGTACTCTGTTGGATAATTAATTAAAAAATGTTAATTATTTTGTGCTGCTACAGCATTGATTCATATATGCTGCAGCATCATTAGTTATGGGGTTCTCTAATATAAGTAGTGCACAATCTACAGGCCTAGCTTTAATGAAACTTCAATTGACAAATTAATTTAAGTTGACCAGACTTGCTACTTCAATTACTGTGTTCATACCAGCATAGCTTTCCCCAGTAAGAAACAAGCCTCTGGACTTGAAAGCTGGAAACTTCTCGTACCAATTCATCAAGAAGATGTGCATATCCATGGCTGCCAAAAACAATGAAATTATACATCTCCACCAATATATATATATATATATATATATATATATATATATATATATATTCATAATAACAGATAATGAATATAAAAAGGGAAAATTCATCACATCGTCGTGATTCCCTGCATATCCTACATTGTTATATTTGACAAATACTATAAATTGAAGTAATTAATTTTAGTATTGTGTATCACCAGATTTGCATTGACAATTGAGGCAAATCATAAGCCAAATCTGGAGATGACATGGTAGGCTTTTGACTAACCAGTGGTGTCGTCACCAGTAGTATAATCTGAGGTTGTATTTGAGTACGACCATCCTACACCAGCTGGGGACTCAACAAATAGGAGATTTGATGCTACAAAAAAAGAGAAAAAATTGTAGGTTGATCAATAATTATTGCTGATAACAGCAACAAAAATTGTCAAGTTCCTGCTATATTAAATGAGTTTCACAGTTGGGCAACAGCATGGCGTAAGTTTGGGCAAACCTTTATTCCATGATTTGGAATTTCTTCGAAGGCCTCGTCCATCACCTCTAGGAAAGAATGGACCCAACTCTGTGAAAGCACCCCCACCAATTGACGAACAACCTGGACCTGAAAACAGAAGGCGGAACTAAACTTTATCCTAACCTTGATGCGGTCAATTGAAGAAACCAGAGAAGATAAAATAGAACTTGTACAGTATAATGTTTTAAAAGATTTGATACATGAGTAACGCTGTCCTCTAGCTTCAATTTTGCTAACAAAAGTAAATAAGGAAGTAATAAAGATTAACAAAATTGTGAAATTAGTCATTCAGGCTATGGCCTAGGTACGGCACCATGTTATATTTTTCAAACAAAGATGTTATTAGAACTCCACTGTACACTACACTACAACTACAAGAAGCATTATGTACAAATGAGATAAAACATTGCAATCAGTTCCTAGGCAGAAAATTGGAGTGTTAATAACATTTTCTTAATTGAAACAAGTCTAGGCCAACAATTGGGCGTTTGGGCACCCATTCCTGGCTGACATTGTTAAGGTCAAATAATAAAAGTCTAACCAGGGTAGAAGGTAATTATCCAAGTTTCCTTGGAGAAAACACCAAAACTGAAATTTATAAATGCAAGAAAAAAAAGTACTACATATAAATTTGAAAGCTATAAATATGTCCCCAAGAAATTGGGAGAGAAAATGATAACCCAAAAGGATTTAGAGAAACTGCTCAATCTGTAGTGTGTAATACTTTACTTGTACTAAATGCTTTACAAACTGTAATATGGAGTGCTGCGCTACAGTAAAAAAATAAATTGCAATCAGTGACTCCATTAGATACAACTAGTGTTTCTGTTTCTACTGTGGTTGGGGATATAGTACTCCCTCGGTCCCAAATATATTGGCATACTTTTCTTTTTTGTCCATCCTAAAATAATTATCTTGTTTGAAAGTTTCCCTTTTAAATAACACTTAGTACAATTTTCTCTTATTTTTTCTTCATACTTTAATTACGGATCACATGTAAATGAGCATTAAAGAAAACTACACATTATATCAATATTAATAATCAAGTTAGTTATTTTTTCTTAATTCGTGTATCGGATCAAACACGACAATAATTTTGAGATGGAGTATATATTAGTATGAGAACAGCACTCGGCCAGTTGTTGGCTACCAGTTCATTTGATCACTAGAGCATCACCAATGCAAATGTGAATGTGGAAAAATTTGGTGCCGCCTAGGATTTACACATTTTTTAAAGAAAAAAAAAAACTCTCCAATGCAATTGTAGAATATGTTGTGTCAACTAAATTGATTCCTATTGGTTATTAGATAATTAATTTTTTAACTTCCAATGCAGAATATGTTGTGTCAACTAAATTGATTCCTATTGGTTATTAGATAATTAATTTTTTGACTTCCAATGCACATTGTGAAGGAAGATGTGAATTATTCACATCCTTCTTCACAAGTCAAAAAATTAATTATCTAATAACCAATAAAAAATTAATTATCTAATAACCAATAAGAAATAATTTAGTTGACACATCATATTCGCATTCTTCTCTACAATTGCATTGAAGAGTTTTTTTTTCTTTGAAAAATGTATAAATCATAGATGACACCCAATTTTTTCACATTCATATTTGCATTGGTGATGCTGTCCCCGTGCATGGCCCTTGTCCTGCACCAAATTCAACAGTTTAGTTTTTCCTATTCTTTATTTTTCTTAAATATACTCTTCGTCTCTGAAAAAAAATAAAAAATCATTTTTCATTTTTAGGCTGTTATAAAAAATAAAATAAAAAAAACACATTTCTAATATTCCCTTTTCTGATAGTTACATTTCCCATTGATTTGATTCACTTTTTAATTGCCGAACTCACTCTAACACGAATATCTTTAAAAAACAAACAATATCTTAATATTTGATTCACCACAAATATATTTTTTAACAAAAATACTCCCTCTGTCCCTAAATTATTGTCTGGGTTGACCCGGCACATGGATTAAGAAAACTCAATTGACTTGATTATTAATATTGGAATAGTATTGAAATAGTATGTAGTTTCCTTTAATGCCCATGTGTATGTAGCTCATAATTAAAGTAGGAAGAAAAAGTAAGGGTAAAATAATAAAAGTAATGTTCTAAAAAAGAAAGTTTCAAACAAGATAATTATTTAGAGATGGACGAAAAAAGAAAGAAAGACAATAATTTAGGAACAGACGGAGTATAAAATAAAAAAAATTTTGTTGTAAATTCGAAGCTTCTCAACCAACCAGCCCAGTGCCGCTCCCTAGAAGAATTAGCTGTCACGCCATTTAAGATGAAAAGGACACAACAATCACAATGTACCGTTGGTCGCTATATCTAAATAAAGTACAATATCAAAACTTCAAAAAATAAAAGGAAAAATGAGAGGAGAGCTTCATTCAAAACGACCAAAGACCCATCCATCTATAGTAACATAAAAACCACAACCCACTCGAGAGTGCGCGTGCGTGCGTGCGTGCGTGTGTGTGAGAGAGAGAGAGAGAGAGAGAGAGAGAGAGAGAGAGAGCAGGTAGTGGTAAACGTGTACCTCCATTGAGCCAAAGAGAGAGGGGTTTATGATCAGGGTCGGTCTCAGCCTCTACAAAGTAATAAAACAAGCTCTTTCCAGCCTTGACATCCACATCAATATACCCAGCATACTGCCTGAACCCTACTTTTGGTTGTCCAGGCAACCTCACCACCAGATCCTCCTCCGGGTACCCATTTCCGCCACCCAACAACAACACCACCACCAACAACAACAAACCCCCTCCACCCATTTCCACAAATTAAAGCTTATCTATTACTCCAAGGAAGGATAGAATGGTCCCTTATTACACCTTGAATATATATATATATATATATATATATATATAGATATAAAAAGCAAATACTCCTAAAATAGTTTAATTCGCCGTAAGGACTAAGGAGGAAGGAGGAAAATTGAGGTGTTTATATAGTAGTAGCTTAATACATTCTGTTGGGAGGGGGGCACGTGATTTCTGGGGATACTTTAACTGAAAGCTGTACATACGAATTTAAAGCCCATTTATCTTATCTCTCTCTCTATCTCTATCTCTATCTCTATCTATCTATACACACACACAGACACACAGTAATTAAGAGAGGGAGGGGTTAAGAAGGTGCTGGGGTTGGTACCAAACTAGTTTTGGCAGCTTTTGGTGTTTGTTATACTGAGAGAAAGTGTGTAATGTGTGTGTGTGTGTGTGTGAGAGAGAGAGAGAGAGAGAGAGAGAGAGAGAGAATTGGAAGAAAAAGGTTGGGGGCCGGCAGAAGGGGCGATGTTTAGTGTGAGTGCTTAGGGGAGCCTCGGGGGGATCGTCGAGATCGAGAAATTGAGAGAGAGAGAGAGAGAGAGAGAGAGATAGAATAGTTGGAATTGGCATCTTTCCGTGAGTCAAGTTTTAAACAATAATTAAGTGCACTCACTCGGTCAAAAGTAAAAAAATACCAAGGGAAAAGGGATCTTCTTTCCGCTTAAGTAAAATCTTTTTCCTTTTTTAGTAGTATTTCTTCATTTCAGAGTTCGTTTCAATCGCGCTTTGACACACTGTTCTTCACCTTCCATTTGAATGATTATTTGTATTTGTATTACACACGGATGGATAATGTTTCCACCCATCATAACCTTTGCTACTTACTCGTGAATTAATTGATGCTCCATGTGTAATGGTGTTTTTCCCTTGGTAATAAAGAGACTGTTATCCCGTTCTTAAATACTCCCCCGTTTTCTAAATTATTGTCTTTTTTTTTATTTCAAAATAATTATCTTATTTTAAAAAAATAATTTAGTACCTCACTTTTATCATTTCACTTTTTTTTTCTACTTTAATTATGAACCACATACGGGATATTAAAATAAATTACATATTATACCAATATTAATAATTAAGTCAATTATTTTTTTAATCCATGTGTCGGATCAAACAAGACAATTAAAATAGACCTGACAAGTAAGTGCAACTCAGGTGGTAAGACGCTTCACCTACAACTGATAGGTCGTGGGTTCGAGTCACCAATGGGTAAGTGGGGAACCACTATTAATCCCAATTTAAAAAAAAACAAAAAACAAAAAATAAAATTAAAAGAGACCTCTCCAATACAACAATTGATTTAATCCTATGGGTCGTGGATCACAGTACTAGAATGGTAGTGGACAAAAAAAATCTTTGGATTTAATACGAAAAATGTTGATTAGGATGTATTGACATCCTTAATTTATCATCTCTTCATTAAATATTTTATCTTCTCTCAATAGTTATCTCATCCTAATTTATCTTTTCAACTACTCTTAACACAAAAATAAAAGACATTTAATAAGGGTATATTTGTCAAACTTAAAAAATTCTTAATATGTGTGCACAACTCTAAAATGACACTTAGAGCCCATTTGGTGTAGCGTTTTGAAAACGCAGCGTTTCTAAAACGCAGATTATTTAAAACGCGGCTTTTTTCTTTATAAATGCGTTTGGGATATTATGTCAAAACGCAGCTTTTTATTCCATACTACGTTTTAAAATCTGCGTTTTGGGATAAAGTTAGGAATTCCAGCATTTTAAAACGAAGCTGCGTTTTTCTACCATAGCATTGAAACGCTAAGTTAGGGAATAAGCTGCGTTTTAACTCTGCGTTTTTGGCCAAAACACTCGAACAAACAGGCTCTTACTTTGAAATGGAGAGAGTAACACATTATATCCACAACCCTTCATATTTGCATTGAAGAGTATTTTGTTTTTCTTCAAAGAAGGTATAAATTCTATACATGTGAAACTTAAGTTTTTTCACATTCACATTTGCATTGATAATACTCTAAGCTTTCTTAATCTGTATGCAAATTATTGGTCCCCCTGTTTCAAAATAAATATCGTTTTAGCTAAAAATGTTTGTTCTAAAATAAGTGTCGTTTCAGGTTTGTAATGCATGTTTTGCCTAATTTACACTTCTCTTATTCCAAGTCCAATAATTAATCATATCTTCATTAAATATTTTATCTTCTCTCAATAGTTATCTCCCCATAACTTATCTTTTCAACTACTTCAAGCACAAAAATTAAAAATATTCAATAAGAATATCTTTGTCAACCTACAAAAATTTTTAATATATTTACACAACTCTAAAATAACACTTATTTTAAAATAAAATAAAATAACACTTATTTTAAAACAAAGATAGAAGTAAAGGAATCAAAACAATTCCTCTTACAAATTTTAAACCTGTTCATATCGATTTGTATGGGTTCACGATAACAAACTAGCCCAATAGGCGTATCGGGTAGTGGCCAACTGGCCACAATGGGTACGTCGGGCTCACCCATCAACGTACACTCATTTAACAAAAGCCTAAGAGCATGTACAATGGTTTGATTCAATCAAAACAAAAATAAAAAACAACCTATTAAAAATCAATAAAGCAATCCATTTGATACTCATTTGATTTAAAATCAAAAAACTACTCCAATGGTAGCACAAACTCCAACACTTTTACATACCCCATCATCTTTATCTCCAACTAATTTACATATCCCACCATCTTTATCTCCATTAATTTAATATCTTCTTTCAACTTATATTTACAAATAAATTTGATATTACATAAATTATTAAATTTGAAATTATATAAATAGTCATTATTAAATATTATTTATTAATTATATTTGAATAATATTTATTATAATTTGATATTATTTATTTATAATATTATTAAATTTTAAATAACTACAATAACTCGATATTATTTATAATATAAATTATTAATATTCAATTTATAATATGGAGAGAGAGAAGAGAGAGAAATTATCCAAAATATCAATAATTTACAAAAAATTCGTTTGGTGCCCAAATGATGCAAACGAAGTCTCTATTTATAGATAAAAATGTGTACTATTTTTTTATATTTTTTTTAAAAAAATATATTTTTTGAATACCAAAACTGCCCTCAACCGGAGATAATTAAGAAAATTGCCCAATTACCCAAACACTGACACGTGTAAAGCGATGTCAAGCCTTGTCCGCTACTTTTTTTTTTTTTAAATTTTGCCCCTCAAAACGAGATCGTTTTAAGAGTTTAAAGGCTAATACACAGTCGTTTTGTCTCTTTCTCGTTTTGAGGGTTTAAAGGCTAATACACAGTCGTTTTGTCTCTTTCTTTTTTGTCCAATTTGTTTGATTTTTTTTATTGGGTATCATCTCTTGCAATTTTTTCTTTCAAAGCTCTGAATAATTTGTTTTTGATACTATTTGATCCTCCATTATTGACTTTGATTTAATATAATCCAAGAGATGATACTCAATTGAACATGCTCTAACAAAGACAAAAGACAATTGTTTCATATCAAACAAATCTTGATTCTAACCGACTTTTATTGGTCCAAGGTCGGGCCCACGAACTTAATATCTTTTTGGGAAAATTTAGTGTATTTGAGTTTATTGCTCCAAGGATCGGCTAGTGGAGACCAATCAAATACTCTCTTCGTCCCGGATAAATATTTCTACTTTTTATTTTGAGATATTTTAACTAATATTTTTATACACTTTGATTTACATATTATCTACCATTCTTCCTAATATATCTTTAAAATTTCATTTAATATAGCACATCCTAAAGAAACTCAATTATTTAGAATAGTTGAACTCAATTAATATTTATGTGTATTATTGTCCGAACATATTTTACAACACATTATTAATTATGTTTTTTAATTTTTGTGTTTTATCCACTAGGAACATTTATCTAGAACTGAGAGAGTGTTAGTTATTGTGTAAATTTAAAATTTTATTTAAGTTTATTTGGAAAATAGTTTACATGTTTTCTGTAATTGTATGTCGTAAATTACTTCAAAATCAATCTATTAAACTAGATATTCACCGCGTTTCAAATTAAGTGTTATTTTAGTTAAAAAAAATTATTTTATAATAAGTGTCGTTTTAAGTTTGTAATGCATGTTTTGCCTAATTTACTCTTTTCTTCCCCCAAGTTTTAACAATTAATCATCTCTTCATTAAATATTTTATCTTCTTCCAATAGTTATCTTCTCTTAATTTATATTGCCAACTACTTCTAGCACAAAATTAAGGATATTTAATAAAGGTACATCTGTCAACTACAAATTTTTTTAATGTGTGCACAACTCTAAAATGACACTTATTTTGAAACTGAGAGAGTGGCATATAAAAGAGGCAAATGATAATACGAGATAGAGCTTATATTATTCATACAAGGTTTAGTGTTGGTATCGTTGTATGGTTTCAACACAAATATTGATACTTAAATGTTGTTAAGTTGGTGATAATTTGAAATGTCCATGTCATTACTTAAAAAGGGACAAATTTGATCTATCGGTACAGAAATCTAAGTAAATTTGATCTGATGGTATGGATGTCAAAGCCTATATAATACCACAAGCTCGAGCTCGTAATATCAGATTTCTTCAAAAGAAAAAGAAAAAAAATATTATCTCTAATACAAAATAAATATCGTTTTACTAGTGCAAATCAAAAAACTATGTAGGTTGATGAGTATACCCTTATTAAATACTCTTGTTTTTTGTGTTAGAATAGTTGGAAAGATAAATTACGAGCAGATAATTATTTTGAGTAGATAAAATATTTAATTATTAGATGATTAACTATTGAAACTTAGGAAAAGAGAATGGTAAATTAGAAAAATTATTATGCCTTAAAAACCTAAAATAATACTACGTCCGTCCCAAAATAATTATCATTTTAGTAATATTCTTTTGTTTCAAAATAATTGTCGTTATAGGATTTCAAAAAACATTTGCCTTTATTTTGCTAAAATTATTCTTATTTATTACTCACATTAAAAAGGGTTGGTAGGAAGAAACAGAAATATACTCCCACAACTAACCTACAATAAGTGAACTTAAATAAAAGTAGATCGGTCTTTTTGAAAGTTTCCTTAATTTGTTTGCCAATTGCTAAAATGCCAATTATTTTGGGACGAAGGTATTACTTATTTTGAATAAAAAAAATTTCTTGTTAAAACAACCCTTATTTTAAATTAGAGGTAACATATTATGAGCAATCTAAAATTGTTATATGCATTGCATGGATATAATCATTATACCACTTGTGCTTTTGTTCTTTGGATCTTTCTTTTTTTAACTTGTGAAAAGAAAATGGAGAAAGATACTTTGAAATCGTTCATCAGCACTTATGCTGGTGTACTGCCAACTCGTTCAACTTCTCCGTACTCAAATTAAAGGTCACATTGATCCACTTTATTTCCCTTTCCCTTAAATTCCAACTTCCAAATGAATCGATAACAATCTTGCTTTTTATTAAGAAAAAATTTAAGGTTGTTAAATTTTTTGTCAAAATAATTTAATATTGGTAAATAGAGGTTCCATAGTACGTAGGAATCCAGAAAAATTAATCAAGCCAACTACATAAATTTGATAAACAACTTTTCTCTAATCATAATTTATCCTTTTTTATTCATTTACTTGCTACGATAATATAAGCAATAATATATACTACTCCTCTAGAAACCCGTTATCAATCACTCTACCTTTCAATAGCAATAATTTGTCATTCAACTTTATTTTACTTGTTCCATAGTAAATTTGCATATTGTATGTGAAGTGTTGTAATTGACAAATGCAGTAATAATAATGATTCATTTAAATGTTGGCATGAGAATATATAGAGTGATAATTTTAGTAGGCCTGCATGAGAATATATATATATATATATATATATATTTGGGTAATGCTATGAATATTTAAAGAGTATTAAATTTTTTATATTAAATAATGTATTAGTTGATGTAGCAGTTAACGTGATATAAAAAATAAAATTAAAAATTATAATTAATACATGACATTAATTACCACATTAATTAATATATTCATTTAATACAAAAAAAATTTAATACTATGTAGACATTCACAATATTACTTTATATATTTTTCCACCGAGTACTACTCCATAGGAGGAAGAAAATAGGACTAGGGCTAAAGTCTAAGATGAGTAGAATAGTCAATGGAGCTCTAAAGTGTCTAGAGCCCCATCATGATTATTCATCTCAAATCACACCAACCCCCTTAATCATTTCTCATATCTAAAGAATGACTTAAAAAGTGGACTACTACTAATATTGTCGACCGACTTTTTAAATTAGACCAACATTTGAGGCCGTGTTCCCAAATTATGAGTTTGGATAAACCTGCGCGCCTTTTGTTTGTAGCCCTCATTTTCATTGGACCACATCAGCGCGCGCAACACAAAGTGCTTAGCTGTAGTGATATACTCCTTCCAAAAAATAAATTAAATTAAATTAAGAAAAAAAATTTAGCTGCTTTTAACAAATCTAACTTTTTAAAGTTATAATTTTATATGTTTCTACTTTCTCTAAATTACACTATAAATATTCTTCTACTAAAAATGAGACTATTTTTTGAAACAAATTAAACAAAAAAGAAAAACTTTTTTTTTTTTTTTTTGGTTGGGAGAGGGGGAGGGCCGAGGGGGTGCAAAGGGAGTATAAGTAAGAGTAGTCGAGTCTTTTTACTTATTACTCCTATATAAAGAGTGAGCTATTAACAACCCCCCCCCCCCCACTCTCTTAATACACCCTTTAAAATTTAATTGTAAAAATATCATCATGTAAAAAGATCACAAAATCATTTACTTTTTTTTTTTTTCCCCCCTTTCCTTCTTCCCCTCCCCTCTCCCTTCTCTCCTCCCCCTCTACTGCATCTCTGTTCTACCCCGCCACCGTTCATCTTCCCCTCCCCTTACCCTTCTCTCCTCCCACTCTACTGTGTCTCTATTCTACTCCCTCCCCCTTTCTAAATTTTTTTTTTCCCTTCTTTCCTTCATCACCTCTCATCTCCCCTCTCCCTTTCTTTTCTTCCCCTCCCCTCTCCCTTTCTTTTCTTCCCTTCGAGATCACACCACAAAATCCAACACACCCCTTCTTTAAAAAAAAAAAATCGACGATTTCTCTTTTAATCATGGTTGACCAAACAACCGAGTGTTGTTCAGTTAGCCTTAACCGAACAACAACCATAGCCAAACAAAAATTTTTTCGACGTGTTTGAGAATAAAGTGAAGGAGGGGAAGAACCTTTTTTTTTCTTCCTTTCTTCTTTCTTCTTCCTTCTTCCTGTTATCTTTTTCTTTCTTTTGCCGTGCCTGTGGATTAGGGGGGTGGGAGTTGCCGGTTAGGGCTGAAGGGATGTGTGTATGAGGGAAAGGGAGTGTATTGGGAGAGTGGGTGTGTATTAAAAAAAAAAAAAAAGAGGGATTATATAAGAAGGGTAAAATAGAAAATATATATAGGGGGTGTGTATTATGTGAGAGTAAAGTTGAAAGTTTTATGAAGATTGTAGGCATAATTTTATTAAGTGGACTCTTTGAGTAAAACATCTCAAAATAGTATAATGAATGAAACGAAGGGAGTATGTTGGTGTGAAATGAAGATAGTGTGTATATTGAGAAAAGGGGTATATAAAGAGGGAATGTGGGTGTTAATAGTGCTCCCCTTATATACTCCCCCCGTCCCTAAATTATTGTCTGGGTTGACCCGGCACACAGATTAAAAAAACTCAATTGATTTGATTATTAATATTGATATAGTGTGTAATTTCCTTTAATGCCCATGTGTATGTGGCCCATAATTAAAGTAGGGAGAAAAAAGTAAGGGTAAAATGGTAAAAGTGTGTATGTGGCCCATAATTAAAGTAGGGAGAAAAAAGTAAGGATAAAATGGTAAAAGTGATGTTCTAAAAAGGAAAGTTTTCAAACAAGGCAATTATTTAGGGACGGACAAAAAATAAAAAGAAGACAATAATTTAGGGACGGAGTGAATAATTTTTTTAATTTTTAATCTCTAAAGATATATTCTTTGTATAAAGTTTTAATATCAAGTGGGGCTATTAACACCTCCTTTCTCCTAATACACCCATTATTCAAATTTTATACAAACCTAAATACTAAATACACCACCTTTATTTTTCTATTTTACCCATTTTCTAAATAATTCTTCTTTCTCTCTCCCTCCCCTTTCCCTTCTCAACCTAACTTAGAACAACCCCCTCCCCCACTCCAATCCAGAACGGCAGCCCACCCTCCTTCACTGCCGCTCCCTCCCTACTTCCCCCTCCCGCCTCCCTCCCTTCTTCCTTTTTTTTTTCTTCTTCTCCTCCCACCCCTCCCTTCTTCCCTTGCCTTCTCCTCCCTCCGTCATTGCCTTCTCGAAGCCACCGGACAACCATGGCCAAACACCATAATTTCCGGTGGGTTTGTCGGGTTTGCGAAAGGAGTGAAGGAGTGAGGAGGGAAGAAAAGAAAAAAAAAGGGGGAAAGAAAGGGAAAAAAAAGGTGGAGGGAGAAGTGGCGGCAGATGGAGATGGGAGGAGGAGGAGGAGGAGGAGGAGGAGGAGGGAGGGAGGGAGGGGAAGGGGAGGGGGAGGGAGAACTAGCGGCTGAGGGGAGAAAGGAGAGAGCCAGAGAGGGAGAGGGAGGGTGAGGGAGAGGAAGAAGAAGAAGGAAAGAGAAAGAAAAAAGGGGTAATGGTTATTTGGGTCTTTTTTTAAAATGACATTTTTGTAATTAAAATTGAGGTGTGTATTTAGAGGGAGTGGGAGTGTTAATAGCCCCACTCTTTAATATTTTGGTTTTCGTTTTTCATTTTCTCTTTCTTTGGGCCGATTAGCTTCTCCCATCTCTCCAGGGCCGGTCCTGAACTTTTGAGGGCCCATGACAAAAAGAAAAAAAAGGTTTTTATAAAATATAAAAATAAAATTTTACACAAATAATTTTTCACTTTTCATTATTCAAATTATTGAAAAAGTGCAACACCTACAATTATATAAAAAAAATATTATTATCAAATATTGAAAACTATTATTCTGTATTTTGACTGAAAAACCAATTTTTAAAAACTAATCAAGAGCCCCTCTTTTAATTTTCAATTACTTATTAGTTCTTTTTATTTTTATTTCTTTTTGACTTTCAGATGTATATTTTCTTAGTAATATATTTGCACTACAAATTCAAGTCTAAAAAATACACACACAATCAACTAATGAAGCTAAGAATCAAACAAACATAAGCAATAAAAATGATAATCAAATAACAATAAAACATTATTTTTTATTTAGAATGTTGATACAATCTACCTAATGATTATTATTATTAGACTTTTATTTTAATAAGTAATTTTTATTTTTTTATGACCTAGTTAAAGAAAAATTAATGGTCAACTAACATTTATTCCTTGATAAGTAAATTCAGCGGATCTAAAATAAAATAAAGGTTGAGTGACTTTATTGTGAATTGAACCCCAAAACTTTAATTCTAAAAACCACTACCTTATCCATTGGGTCACAAAGTCAATAGCAAAATTTATTCTACATTATATTATATATACATATATGTATATACTCCCTTCATTTCAGGTAAAGAGTTCACTTTACTATTTTAGAATATTTCACTCAAAGAGTCCACTTTAAAAAATAATACCTACAGTCTCCATAAAATTTTTAATTTTATCCTCCATATATGCTATAAACATCTTAAGTATGCTAAAATATTTTTATAATTATGACCAACTTCAATGCTACTTATATATTTCTTACAGGAAATTGCTAGTCGTTCCACTTTCTGAAACTCTTTTTCTCTTCAGTTCACCCTTTTTTTTTAAAACCGCTAAAAGGCACTTTGAGAATTTTCTTCCTAAAATGCTCTCAACAACATCGTTACTTCAGATTTGAGGTTTGAATTGATGTATAAATTATTTTATGTTGTTAATATAGTATTCCCTTATGTTTGAGTATCAATTTCCATGCATAAAACACGAATTTGATCACAATTCGATCAAATTTGAATTTTTTGAGTTCATCCCGTTTTTCTTTGTTCTTGGGCTATTTTGGCCACTTTAATCTATGTTTTAAGCTTCGAATTTGTTTAAAATCAATCCATATTATTATCCTAACTTAGTACTACATTTGTGCACAATTTTTCTACCAAAAAATACTATTTTCGAGATCCAAATCGAGCTTGACAGTGTGCTGTCCGAAAACAGAGGGAGATGTTCTTAGACTGATTTTGGGACTTTAATCAATGATTTGAGTTTAAATTTTGTATAATATCAACACCATACTGTTATAGGAAGTCAATACCATGTTTATATGTAAATTTCCCAACCAAAAATAATCATTTTGATTAATTTTAATATTATATTAAATTGGGCATCGGGATGCCTTGGTTACTCATTGCGATACCTTGGTTACTCATCGCGATGTCTTGGTTGCTCATTGCGATTATTAACCCACTCGATGTCTTGGATCACTCATTGCGATGCCTTGGATTACTGATGCGCGCGTGTTTTTCTTTCATTAATGGCATAATCATCTTTTCACCCCAAAAGTATCTTTTTTTGTTTTAAAAAAAGATGAGTGGACTGAAGCGATTACAAATATTGAAAAAGGAACTGGCCTATAATTCAATTATAAAATTTTTTAAACGTGGACTATTTTAGTGGAACGGAGGAAGTGTAAATTTAGGGCCCCAAATATTGAGAGCCCATGGCGATCGCCCCTTCAGACAAGCTTCAGGACTGGCCTGTATCTCTCTCCCTCTTACCTTTTTTTTAAATTATTACAAGCCGAAAATTCAAAACCTGAAAACTAAACTAAAAACCTTATGTCAAACATATCCGGAAAGATTTGCACGATTGTATACCCCGCACAACCCCAACATTATTTGATAGGAAATACTAACGAGGGCATTATTAGGAATTTAAAATATTGAAACTTTTCCCAATAGCCTCCTGAATATTTTTTAGACTAATGCTATATATATATCTAAAGAGTATTAAATTTTTCGCACTAAATAATGTATCAGTTGATGTGCACAAAAAAAAATTAAAAATTATAATTAATGCATTACATCAGCTGCCAAATTAGCTTGACACATCATTTGGTGCAAAAAATTTAATACTCTTTAGGTACCCACAGCATTACTATATTTTTTATACTAGTAGTATGCTGAATTTTTAGACAGAGATGGTCTAGTTTTGAGTTTCTAAGAGATGTAAATAAATAAGACGGAGGACACTTGTTAGCAAGAAAGACCCTAAGTTATATATATATACACATAAAATTCGGACCTACCTACCAAATAGTTGTTTAATGCCAGTTGGAGTAGATTTTGATTCGTTATTCATTTCATGGGTATTCATTCAACAAGTTGTTGGACTTGGCTCAGTTAGTGTATTTAGTTGAATCTACAATCGTTGTGCTTGGGTGGGTGCCCCCGGTCGAGTACCGCAATTCTGATTAGAGTTATTTATCCTCGAGTCGAGGGAGTTGCCATTTTTGGTTCAGAGAGTCTATTTTTTGAATAAAGAAAAAATTAATCAAACAACAATCAGTTATCAACTTTGTTGCGGATCATATCATATACGTAATCTTCAAGGCTATTATTTTACATTATCAAAATTTAAGAAAACTTAATTAATAATCAATACATAATTATTATTACTCCATTTGTAAAGATGCCTTCAGTTCAGTTTAATAGATTATGAACCTGGAAATATGAATGCTCAAAAGAATAAATACCTTTAGGCTGGGCTGTAGTGTATATACATTTGAATAATGTGTACTGGAGATGGAGGAGTTGCTGCTGCATATGTTGGTTCACTTCAGCTAACACAGTCAGATAAAAGGATTAGAACCTCCAGTCCTGATAAATCAACCTGCTGTAAGATAAGGCATAATAGCACGATGGTATCTCCTCTCGATCCTCCCCTGCATTGTTCCAGAAAAAATATGGATTGCATAAAGAGAAGTGATTAATATATATATGCTCGACCTCGTACTGATATTGCTTGCCATCATAATCCATAAGGTGACAGCAAAAAGGAAAAGAAATCGCAAGTGTGTATATTTACTATGTTTAATTTAACTACCTAATAGTATTCTAGGTATGACCACTGTTTTAGTTTCATAAAAAAAAAAAAAAAAAATGTCTGAAACTAAGAGTGTATTGTAGTGCGCATATTCAACATTCTGAATAGAACCGGACTAAACGTAAGGAATCAAAGGGGGTATTTAGCCGCCACTCCTTTTGCTTTTTGGTTAGTGGTCTTCCCTTCCCGGCTTTTTCTCTATTCACCCTAACATCAGCGATACCCCATGTGCAACTTTTGTTTTCTAAGTCAAAAGACACAAGCTTGAAAACACCGTCAAATTCGGAAGATGAACCACCAGTGGCCACAGCATCCTCAGTGACATATTTCACATACATGGCCCGATCCTTGAAGCGTTCAAGATCTTCTGGAATTCGAACTAACCTTTCAACTCCTGGAGAAGACACCTAATAAAAGACATACACCTTTTTAGAATCAAAACTTGATGATGAAGACTAGTACATGATGATATTCAGTTTCATATGCATGTCAAGGATCGTAATCTCTACTTCGTTTTTCTTCTATACATATATATATGCTAAAGGGAATAATACCTCCAGTGATATGTTTTCGGGAATAGATCCAGCAACCTCAGCTTCATCCAGGCGCTTTCTATAGGCTAACGAGAAAGCTTCGATATCCTCCATTGTGGGAGAACCGGATCTGTGAAATATCAGTGCAGATCATAGGATTAGTGGTGCATTTTACAAGGTTTCTTAGAGTCCATTTGGTCGAGCGTTTTGGTCAAAACGTAGGGATAAAATGCAGCTTATTTGCAAAAAATGTGTTTCAATACTGCGGCAGAAAACGCAGCGTTTTCAAAATGCAGCAGCGTTTTAAAACGCTGGAATTCCCAGCTTTTTCCCAAAACGCAGGTTTTAAAACTCTCCTAGGAATAAAAAACTGCGTATTGAAGTGATATCCCAAACGTATTTATAAGGAAAGACCTCCGTTTTTAAAACACTGCGTTTTTTAAAACGCTACATTTTTAAAACACTGCGTTTCGTAAACGCTGTACCAAACGGGCTCTTAGTGTCCGCTCAAAGTGTACTCAGAAGTAGGCGCAAATTGTCAATGCAAGACAATAGGAGGCTTCTTTTTTTTTGTGGGGAGGGGGAGTTCGGGGATGGTATGGAGGCACTACTGTACAACGCGGATCGTCATGTCCAATTAATTAGCTTTTCAGTCTGCGAATAAGAATGATAAGGGGGGAAACACAAAGGATCTGCTGCTGTTCAACGGAGTCTAGTCAACGTTTGAACCTTTTAGTCTGAGAAGAAGAAGAGAAAGGCGCAGCTCCAATAAATAAATGAATTTTACCTCCACTCCACTTAAGAGAGAGTATGTTCGAAGATTAAGAAAGGAAAATGTTAGTATCTTTGCATGTGATCATCACAGCAGAATCAGTATTTAGAGTAATGCTACCAAACTTTGTGCACAAAATGATGTGGCATCTTGTTGTCTTCACTTTTTAACCCACAATGGAGCCTGCAAGATGACACAAAATGTCATATAATTTTGTGCTCAAAATTTGGTACTCATTTGGTGTCTATAGTTTTACTCGCAGCATAAATGAAGGATAAAGTTAACAGAAGTTGGATTGCAAGCATAATCTTTAGATCGGGAATCGTTGTGTGAAGATCAACTTGAAAAGGGACTCTAAGTGGAAAGAAAAACAGTGGTTGTTGAAATTATTGAAAGTGTTGTAGTATGTTCATACCAGGATATTAGCACTTCAAAGATAAGAAAGAAAAATATTGGTCGTTGCTCCGGGTAAAACTCTAATAGCAACATGGTGAATGGTAGTGACAGATGCTTACTTGTTCGAGAGTTTCTCAATGCGCACACGAATAGAAAAATTGTGCAATGTTTTAAAAGCATATATGCCCAAATCTCCACCAAATGATAGAGAAACTTCCTCAGCAATTGCTAATGCTTCTTTGTCCCACTTAGTTCCTGCAAAATTGATTCCACCTCCTCCCCCTCCATCCCCTACCTTAATAAGAGAACAGAAAATATATAAATAATAATAATTAATTTTTTTGAAAAGAATGAACAAAGTTAAGCTGAATGTGAACTTCACCAATTTTCTGGTAAGTAACAAAAGTAAATTAAATAGGAAATAAGATCCTCCACAAGATTCGGGATGAAAATAATTGCAGATAAATTTACCTGGGGTATGTCATCTTCCATCATGTATTCATCTTCGAAATATGCTTCATCTGCCAGATAAGATTGACAAAGAAAGAGAAGAAGAAAAAGAATCAATTCACCTAAATTGAGGATTAAACGATTGTCATACGTACCAATGTCTAGTCCAAAAATTTCAAAAGACCAACTGTGGTATCTTTACTTATACAATCACGTACTCAGATGGCTTTAATTTTGATCCACCAACGGTATAAATGATAAATTTACAATTAACTCCATCTATCAGGATTCAGGAAACAATGTGAAAACTAGTTGATTCATATCATACATGATAGTAACTGGCATGTTACTTATATTTAAGGTAAAAAGTCATTTATATAGTTCTTCAAAGCTCAATTTTCAAATCAACACGCCTTGAAATAAGAACTTAGTCAATTTAATACCAAATATCAAACTTTATGTAGACAAAACTAAGGGAATAATTAATACGTGATAAATGAACTTTATGTTGGTATTTTCTTCTTTTCATACAAAACGAATTTTTGACACTTGTGTGAAAAAGTTTACAACCAACGATCTATCAAAAGTTTATTCTAGTAACATTTCTTACTTTGCATTGTCTCTCCATCAACCAAGATAATTAAACCTTAGAGAACCTCCGAGGTCCAATTCTTTAAGTTTCGTAAAACAAAATGAAAAATCATTCAAGCTCTAACTGATTGTCATCTTGATGAGAAAATACGTGTTACAACTATGTCATCCTTTCATGAGTAAAAAGAAGATTCATGAAAACAGAAGATCAGCAAAATCTTTGGAACCAGCATCCCTTCGATAAAACATAATTGCTTCCTCGCATGACTTCATCTTGTGCAACCTCAATTATAAGGAGACTGAGGACTGCTCCAAACTAAACTGTCTCCAACTCTCGCTTTGAAAGAAATGTAACCTAATGAACCATTTTCTTTAATTCTTCTCCCAGCAAAAGAATGCTGCTAGATTCTCAAAAAGTTCTGCTACGAAAAGAAAATAAAGAAGTAAACGCTATTAACCTAGCAAATTGTACTTTGGTACGGATGTTCCAAAATATGGTACACTTCATTCCGGAACACATACTTTAGTGATCCAAAATATTTCTCTCTCTTCCCCTTAAGTAGCACAAATTCACAAAGATTAATAGGGGTACATACCACTATTAGCAATCAATTTCATGCTATCCTACCCTTCCTTAATACAACCTGACTCGGCCTCACTTTAATCCCAATGCAACCCAAAGCAAGATGCATTTGAGGCTTTTGGTTAGGCAAAGAAAATAGAACTCCTTGCAAGCAGGAACCTCTAGAGTAAACCCTCTTCTGCTGCAAGCAAACATGAAAACGACAGAAGAGAAAATCTCCTGAACAGAAAGCCTTCATATCTCGAAGAAACCCTACAGAGATCAATAACTTAAACTCAGAAAATCTCTGCTAAAGCAAAAGACACACCCATTTCTTTCATTACTCCCCAAAACAACTGTTGTATTCCATATACATTTTGAGTCCCACTAAAGTTGATCATGTTACTTCACTCTCCAATGTGCACATCACAAGCGAGCAGCCCTCATAAGCACTTGTTAAGACATTTCTTGGAAAACTCGTAGTGAGTGTGGTGAGTGTGAGTCCTGATGACAGAGCAACAATACAGAGATCAAGTTAAAACAGAGATTTGGAATATGCCTCACATCTCCAAGAACAGGCTTCATGTCAATACAAGTCTCTAAGCAAACATCACCAATTCCAACTACTTTAGCTAGACCATCACTACCCATCTCCACAGTCCCAAAGTCTCCAGGAGCATAAGCTCCAAATATGTCTTTCCGAGGAGTTGCATGGCTAGAAGGACCTCTATCTATTACTAGTTTATTTCATGACATGCAAAGTTGACAACATCATCACACACAATAAGCAGTAGCAACTCAATCATCATGATTGTCATCTTCTTTCTTCTTTCCATTGTCTCTGTTCTTTATGGTCTTATTCTCCTTTCTTTAACTTGCAGCAGAATCACGCAATGTGTCCCAATTCACCATAATGATAACAATATATCTCAACAAATGTGCCCCTAGACTTGCTTTTACTGCTGTATATGTTCTCAGAACCTGTGCTCTAATTTTCGAGAACCAAAAGCATCTGGCTGTGAAGACTGCGAAGAGGAACTATGTCACTTTATTCTTGTCTCGATGCCAATCAAATTGGTAATCATGAACAACCCAATCCAATGGTTAAAGACTAAAGAAAGCAAATTTTGCCTGCAAACCTGGAAAAATATGTTTTGCCCGTGAATCCCTTCTATTTTCCATTTTGTTTCTTCTCTTTCCATGTGTTTCACCACAAAAATAAAAAAATAAAAAAAAAAAACTGAAGGCTGTGGGCCAAAAAATTGAGCATTAATTTGCAAAAATAAGCTATTAAAAGAAGGGAAACCCAAACCCAACAAACTCCCTCTCCCAACTATGCACAGTTTCATTGTACCTGCTATCTTGCACCCAATATCATACTTAATCTGGGGTAAGCTCTTAGTCATAGTATCACAACCATTCAAATCAGTGTGAACTTTCTCGAAGTGTAACAGCTTGGACCCGAATGCGTTAGGAATCTAATGACACCTCACATCAACGTGTTTTGATCTGAAATGGGAACTCAGATTCTCAGCAAGATGTATATGTCTCTTGACAATACCATATACTATATACCTCTCTTGCTAGTTGCTTCTAATTTGTGCGTAAACCACTTCACCCTTGTTGAGTTTGATATACATTGTTGGGCCCCTATCTAACATCTAGATTAGTTGGTAACTTAACATGATATCAAAGCTCTGGTTTAGTAAGATCTTGGGTTCGAGTCATCCCGCTTGCATTTGTTGCCTGAAATATTGTGAGTGCATGTTGTCACTCTGTTTGGTTTGTGATGCCCTGATGGTGCATATTTGTTTGTAGACGGGTCACACGTGAGGGGAAGTGTTGAGTTTGATATAAATTGTTGGCCCCTATCTCAGTTGGTAACTTAACAACCCTCGACATCTACTTTGAAGATTCAACAGATGCAATGAACTCTGCCTTAACAGTAGAAAAGGAATATGCTTTTGTGAGCTTGATTGCCATGACATTGCTCCCCTAGTCCCCTCTAAACGTTACCAAGTACCCAGAGATAGACTTTTGTCAATCAAAATATCAAGCCATATCTGAATTTGTAAAAGCAGCTAGCACAGGTTTATCACCTTCAAACATTAGCTTCAAACTGGAAGTGCCAAATAGATACTGCAATATCCACTTCACCCTATTCCAGTGTTCTCGCCCAGGATCAGGGGAAAAAAAAAAGACTAACTATGCCAATTGCCTCAGCTACGTCCTGCCTTGTACACACTGTTCCACTGAAACATAGGGAACTTTATGTCTTCCTTAGCACTTATTCGAAATGAGTAGCAAGAGGAGAACTAACCTCTTTCGCATTATCTGTGTTAAACCTCTAAAGCAATTTCTCAATGTATATCTCTGTACACAAACTCAACTTCTTCTTAGGCCTGTCACTTGCCAAGATTTAGATTTACTGGCCCTAAATCTTTCATGGAAAAAGACTTCACTCAACTGCGTCTTCAACCTATCAATCCTAGAAGCATCCCTGCCATCTAGAAAGAGTAAATTTCACTGATTCCTACAAATTTAGCTAGATGACCATGACACATCTTTACAGACTCAAAGTCCCCCGGTGTGTATGATGTAACGAAATCCTTCTAAGAAGTAGCATGAATGGAAGTGGGTATGATTTGATGTAGCCGGGAGGAAAACTTTGTTGGATTTGGGCTTCCCTCCTAGTTGAGGATTGCTCAAATAATTGCCCAATGTTTTGGCCCATCAGGGTAGGTATTGAAGCATTTTGTTTTCTAACTTTTATGGGTGAAACACACTGGAGAGTAGAAAAAGAAAATAGAAAGTACGAGGTATCCTGGTAGCAAAACAGTTAGTTCAAGGTTTGCGCAGCTGAGGCAAAATTTGTGTTCCGGAGTCGCTAACCGTTGGATTAAGCTATTGTTAGTACAGCAACTATTGACTCACATACCATCATGGAGATCGGATTTCGAGGCCTCTAGCCCTGGGAATTTGAAGTTGAATAGGCTGCTCTGTTTTGATTAGTTTTCTTGATTTTCTTGTTAAGGTTTTTGTCGTTTGCGTTGTATTACGAGAATACGTTATTCCAGATAGTTGTTGTTGGTTTATGCCTCCAGTCTCATCCAGAGAGGAACTTGTGCAGTACCCATTATATTTGTTGTTGATAGTGGAAGAACTTAGAACCGCAGTTTTTCACTCCCACGTTGGGGATTTCCCACGTAAATTTTAGTGTCTCATTGTTATCTCCGTTTATTTTATTTTATTTTTTTTCTAATAAAGTAATAAGGATTATATTAACAAAGCGTCAAAACAGGTGACGAGTCCTTTGTATACTGGGAGTATACTCCCACACAAGGACCTAAATAACAAAAGAATTGTCCATAGTCTCTACAAAAGAATTAGCTAAACCGCAGCCGAGTCACTGCACCAAAAAATCAGGGTCTATACTCTGTAATATGGACTCCTTTAACCCGGGGCAATACACTTCACCTCCTTATCAAAAGCTCTTCGGTTTCTTTCCTTCCATATGGTCCAGCACACTACCAAAGGGGCAGCCTCCCAAAAGTTGTTTCTTTTTCTCCTTTTGTACAAGGACCAGCTCCTAAATAACTCCTTAACATAGTTGATAGCTATTAGTACTATCCAACAAGCCAAGTGGCTAGAGTTCTTAATCTTGCCTGTTATCCACTTCAGATTACATATACAAAACGAGACTTTCCCAAATCCATATGGTCATGGAAGCGACGGAGCACCACCATCAAATCTTTCTTAATTGCAATTCAATATTGCAATGGATAAGGGAGAAGCTAACCAATACAGATATGGTATACCATTTCACAGTTTCAAAGCCTCTAATACCTCTTTTTAATGAATGGTCTCTGCAACCACTCCTCTTCTCCCTCCGCACTTACTCAAACTCCAAGCCTCCATTCCAACATATATTCTCCGTGTATCTTAGTCCACTCCTTTAAGGATTTCAACCCTTACTGTAGTTAAAGACAAAATTATTCTCCTTTATTTACAACCCATCTCCCGTCTTCCCTCTCTATACTTTTAGTCTATTTTTATCTATTTTTTCACTGTGTAATGCCTGCAACAGCATTGGTGATCTTTTGTTCAACTTTACAACAAGTCCTCTGAATTCAATGCTTCAAACACTCTTCCAGCATTTCCAACTTTCTAACGGTATTCACTACGGAAAGGCATCTTACTCCAAGAAAACATATTGCATATAGATTTTCTTATATAAGTAAGCCTCCTATTATCCTTATAAAATAAACTAATCAACAATTCAACGTATTGTCAGCAGGACAATAACTCCTATCTCACTGTAAGAACAGGGAAGAAACTAAACCCAGATATTACCGAGTGTATGATAAAAATTATGGGTTTGTGGCCTCAATTGTGCAATATCTTTACTAAGGAAAGATGGGTTCCTGGCCTCAATTGTGCAACATCTTTTCTAAGGAAGTTGTTAGTACAGAATGGATGATATTGCCGAGTCTTTTAACCAGAAATTCTTCCTGCGGGGTCCAGTATTAGCACTTATTTTGGTTTGATATCAAGATAAACTGCCCTGTTTTCAGTTTTTCCCTATTTCTATTAGACATTACCTTTGCTTTTCTCTCTTTATGTTAAGGACAAAAATTTACAGAAGTTGAATCAACTTGTGAAGTTTTTAACCTCGTTCTTAGGCCAAATTTTTTAGTGTAATAACTAATAAGCTGCTAAAAACTGTACTTTGGTACTTCCTCAGGATTGTATCGCTCTCCAAACAATCCATGTAGTCATATTTAGATAATCACATCTTCAAAGTATGTCGGCATATGAGTTAACTACATAAATAATAATATAAAATAGACAGAAGCATTCTAGTCTAGACGAGCTGAAGATTGATTAATTGTGTTCAAAATTCAAACAAACTAGTTGAAATACCACATAAGCACAACAAACAATATAAACACAAAACTATGAAGTCTTGGAGTACAATGATTACAAAATTAGGACTATAATCCAAGACTTCATTTTTATGGCGACAAAAACCATTAAACAAAAATTCAGAGAGTAGAATCATTTTGCACACTGATACGTTTCCATTTTTAAAATTAAAACTAGCTAACCCCCAAATCCTATAATATTTCATTAATTAGTTCAGCACAAATTAAACATACGTCTTTTCCTCAGAAACATAGAGTCGTATCTTAAGAAATAAAAGTAAAATCAAAATAATGACCAAGCAATGATTAAAAAAATCAAAGGAAAAACTTAAAAAGGATGCGGGGGAGAATATTAGTACCATCTTCAATAAATTCATCAAAATCGTCCTCCATTAACACCTCTTCAACTAGGGAAGGGTCGAGAAGTTTTTGAGAAGGTGGGTTTTGCTTCTTGGCGCGTAAAATAAAGGATATGTTGGGAATATAAGGAAATGGGTTGGAGGAAAATGGTAGTGAGATGTTATTGGATAGGCGGGGAAACCAAAAGCTACCATTGGTGGCCGGAGATGTTAGTGATATACAAGAAGAAGAAAGCGCTGCCGCGACTCTATGAATTGAACCCATTTTCTTTGGGTGTTTTGATTTGAGAGTTCAGTTGTTGGGAGGTGTCTTTGCTTTAGAGTTATGGCTGCCAATGGGGATTGGATATTCAAGAAGAGAAAAGGATTGCAGTTAATCTGGAAAATATTTACCACTGCTGGTCTTAACTATCAACGATGCAAATTTGAAAGTTGAAAAATTAGACGCGCATAGAATTTACATATTTTTTTTTAAAAAAAAATTTAATGTAATTGTGGGAAAGAAATGTCAATATAATGTGTCAATTAAATTATTTTCTATTAATTATTAGATAATTAATTTTTTGACTTTCGATGCACATTATGAAAGAGGATATGAATTATTCATATTTTCTTTCACAATATGCATTAGAAGTTAAAAAATTAATTATCTAATAATTAATAGGAAATAATTTAGTTGACACATCATATTTTATAATTGTATTGGAGAATTTTTTTTAAAAAAATGTATAAATCCTAGGTAGTACCTTATTTTTTCACATTCATATTTGCATTGTTGATGCTATTAAGTTCTTAACCAATGAGTAATACTCCCTCCGTTGGAAAGAGCAAATATTTGATTTTTTCTAGACAACTTAGTTAAAGTTTAACCGATAATTTATAATTCTTTCCTCCCTTAATTATTGTCTTGTTTGACTCGATACACGGATTAAGAAAAAATAATTGACTTGATTATTAATATTGGTATAATATGTAATTTTCTTTAATGCCCATGTGTATGTGATCCATAATTAAAGTAAGAAAAAAACTAAGGATAAAATGGTAAAAGTAATGTCCTAAAAAGAAAAGTTTTCAAAAATGACAATTATTTTGAGACGGATAAAAAAAAAGAAATACTCCGTACAATAATTTAGGGACAGAGGGAGTATAAATTTAGTGGCTTTTACAAAGTTAAGAATGTTGTAATTCACAGCATTCTTAAGATATTTTTTAATTAATGAAATTTTAACTCCGAAAACATAAGTATGTAAAATCTAAATTTGATTTAGTTACATATTTAATTTCTAAAATGAGAAAGTGGACTCTTTGCCTGAAATAAAAAAAATAATACGTAAATACAATTCATCTACATATTTTATCTACATTTTTAATAGTTGTACTCACTAGTCTTTTACATCCAATTTTAAAGTGTTTGACACCTGGTTAGTAAGTACAATACTTAAAATTAGATGTAAATAAAATATTTAGACAAGTTCTGTTAATATATATATCATTTTCCTAGATGAAATCCCACTATGCAAAAGCCTCGGCGCATTCCACGGCGACCGAGTTGAATAATGAGTCAATTTTAGAGTAGGAAGAGCACCGCATCTGGTTGTTCAGGTTGTTTGCTTTTTATTATTTAAACCTTAAAATCAAATTAAATTAAATAAAAAATTAAAAAATCAAAATTTGATTTTTGGTTCGGTTTTCGATTTTAACCAAATAAATGTTAAAATTATAATCTAATTCAAAGTTTAAATATTTATCATTTAAAAAACATCCAAAACAAAGATTAAAACTTTAACAAAATTACATAATATCCCTAAAAATGTAAGATCATATATACTTAGTGACTTGAACTTGAAGGAAGTCTTGGATTCCATACATTAGTTTGACCTTTCTTGTCACTAAACATTCACAAAATTTATTTGAGTTGTCACTTGTGTTATTTCTGCGACGCATTACAAAAAAAAGAACATTTAAATAAACCGGCAAATGTCAAAAAATATATTGAAAAAGAACATTTATATAACTAATAATTATTTATATAACTAATAATAATGTATTTAATTTTATTATATTTTTCTAATTTGATTTTTGATTTAAAAGGCAAAACCAAAAACCAAATTTAAATTCAGTTTTGAGTTGATTGGTTCAAATGATCGATTTTTCGATTTAATTTTCGGATAAAATCAAATACTAAACACCCTTGCCCACAATGGATGGAGGTATTTCAAGAGCTCTTTTATAATCCTTACGTGACACATCATTGTCAACTTAAAAAGACAAAAGCATCAAACATCACTTCACTTTCAAAAATTCAACCATTTTTTATGGGTATTACTTTATCTACAATATAATTATATTTTCAGCAAAAATGTGCACAACAAATGAAAATGCGTAGAAAAAACACCACATGCAGCCCACCTTGAAAGTTAAAAGAAAAAATGAGCTCTTTATTCAAAGAGCTACTTTTCTTTTTTTTTTTTTTAGTGTTGAAAGAGACGTGGACCTTACCTGACCTTGCCCCAACCCCAACTCTTTGATTGAATGCATTTAGTGTTCATGGTATATCAATGTATGTAGATACTAGGATATAGTAGTTAGTACCGGTAAATTTAGTACAATTATACAAAAAAATGAAAATACTCATTTAAAAAAATAAATATTACTCTCCCTGAGGGAGTAAATATTACACTTAACAAATTAAATATATAATATTCAATAAAATTAAATATATAATATTCACTAAAATTAAATAATTAAATACAAGACTTTAAAATACTATAAAAATATTGTAACTAAAATACAAACATTTGAACATTACAATTAACAAACAAATAAAAGTAATATTTAAACAAAACAAAACAAACAAAAAAAGGGGGAAAAGTAGGTGAAGATTTGGCGCACATGAAGGGGCTGCCTATTTTGAAGCAAAAAATGGCGCAGCTGTTGAAGATGGGTTTTGCTTCAAGTTGGTGGGATGGATACAACCGTTGGAGTTGGTCTAAGTATCAATGGATTGGAGGGAATACTAGTAAATAACATGCCTCTTTCTTTCTTTCTTAGGGGAAAAACTTGATTCCTCCCTCCTATTTCCAATCCCTCCTACCAAACAAAGTACTAGTGTCCACTTGCCGCTATATTACGGAAATCAAATCCATTTATTTATGTAGTACATGTAAAATCATTTAAACGAATTTCTTAATTCGTACATTTAAAAAAATAAAATAAAAAATCAAAGAAACCAAATCAAATTATTAGAGTCAATGAAATGATCACTACACCCGAATCATGGAGATGTTGTGGCAGCTGTATTGAGCATGATTTTTCCCCGATTGTGAGGATATCTATCGCTCATGCTAGCATGATTCGTCCATCAACAAGGACTCTACCTACTTGAAAGCTGTTACATTTGGGCGTATATATAGACGATATGCAGTTTGAGTAGGAGTCCGTTTCATTTTGTCCAACCACAATTGCATAAACAGATAAATAAAATGAAACAACATTGAATTGGGTAATCATCTATTCTGCTGTCCAGAAGCTGTTGACTAATTGGGATCTTAGGCATACATACCTAAACAATGATTGCCCTACCATCATCCATTATCTTCTTTTAGTACAAGATCTCATTTTCCAGACACTAAGTTCGCCAGATTTCAAGCATACCACCAGCTAGCAGTTGCGCGGAAGCAGACATCTTTTTCAGGCCGGCTGTTGCAGAGACTAACTGTGAGGCAGCAATAAGGGTAGGAGAGTTATCTGCACTACATCTGGAAGAAAGCTAAGTGCCAGAATTGGTGAAGGGTAAGTAGATTAATTAAACAAAAGGGAGAGGGAGAGCATCAAGGTACTTGAAGATGGTGAATGTAGGTAGCAAAATTCTTTCCTGCATGGGGGTGCTGAGCTGATGTTCAATTCAAGGGAATGAGAATCTGATGAGGCTTCAATACTTTAATGGGCAAAAGCATTTGGTCATTTGGTGTTAAAAAAGACCAAGTCTTATAAGGTATAGACCATACCACCTCCCCCGAGTTACCAAGTATGCCATAGCAGTCAGTATAAAGGAAGCATCCTCACCTGGATAAAAGCAGTACAGATCTTGAATTACTAACCAAACACACTATACAGGGACTATTAGTCCAAAATTACCTTAAATTTGCAAAACAAACATTGCCTTAATGTACTAGTAGGAAAGGGAATCGACAAAAGCCCCACAACAGATGGTCTCTTGAGTTCACACTTCCAAGTACCAAGCGAAAAGCACAACATATAACACACTTCCAATGAAAATGAATACTAGGGACTTTCCATGTACATTCCTTGGGAACAAAAAATAATACTAATTTGTACAATTTGTCAAGCTATAGGCATAATGGTACATAAACTGGCGGATGAAATACCCATAGGATCAAACTTCTAAGACCTGTTGAGAGCTCGGAACAAAGAGTTGTCCATGCATCAAGCATCAGCTGGCTTTGAAAATCTCTCAACATATGCCTGCATGACATAAAAGTCAGGCATTTGTAAAACACCGTAAAAAAAATGGTTCAAAGCACGATTGACTATTGTTCTTCTAAAAAAATAACACAAACAAACACACCCTTGCTCAAACGACACTAAAGCCAGAAACACAACACCTGGGTCAATTCATTAGCTCAAGTTGACACAACAGGAGATAAATATAAAAGGAATGCATGTCATCCTTTAAGGATCCATCACTAAGGTGTACGAAAGAAGAGGGAAAAGGGTCCCAAAAAAAGGTAGGAGGTCTTTTATCAGTTACCAATATTGGATGATCACATATTAAACAATTTACAATATCACATACTGTCGGATAACCTGTCAGCTCAAGTCACCAAAAAAACAAATAAATAAAGAACAGCTTTCTCCCACCCAAAAAATTTCGGAAGCACACGCAGAGAAAAAGGATCATCGTCTGAAAGAACAAAACATGTGTAAGACCTACAGTAACCCAAAAGCAAACATTATGATGAAGGCTGACCACATAATAGCAAAAAAAAAAACTGTCGCGTCAAAAATGATTATTCTAATAGAATTCAAAGTAATCACTCTCTTTTCAACAAAAAAATTATCTGCGTAATTCACATAAAGATCAACAGTAGAGAGAAACTAAGAATCAGAAAAAAGACATGATGCATAACTAGATACGGAGATCCCGGACGGGAGGACTTGGAATCAGAGGGGATGAAGAAGGGGGAGGACTAGCCCTCACAAGGGATTGGTAGGAGCGCGCACAAAGCTCGCTAGCTGTATTCTCAAATATACTGAACTCTGATTAATAATGATGCAATACATCATTATATATAACCCTAAGATGACTATTCTAGATTTTAAAAAAAAAAAACTAATCAGTTAAAAGATTTAATAGCCCAAACTAATAATTAAACCAATAAACAAAGTGTAAAAAATTTATTTCTACATAAATCTGTTATACATAAAATCCTAACATCAATTGCAATCCAATTCCATTCGATTTCCTAGCACATTCCACATCAAGGCTAGACATGAGATTATCACGACCCAAATTCTAGATGGGGAAAGATAAAAAGCTGTTGAAATGAGAAAAGAGAATTAAATAAAAAAGCCACGTAAATTATAAACCCAATGGTGTTAAATAGCAGACATATTTTATTAGAAAACTATATTGATCCTGCAGCACAGGCCACAGGGTTCCTGCCATTGCAGGTAGAAGCAAAAATTCACTAGGATGATACATAAAATGCCAAAACTAAGCAAGGATTACCTACATAACAAGTCCAAAATGGCAATAATATAAGCCCATACGACTTCTAGAAAAAGCGTATCAGTCAAGAACCTTGAAAAGATGTACAAAGAGCAACAGGAAGTACAAACTGACCTCCACAAGTTTCGTGATTTTGGATTTAGAGAACGCCATATATTGTTCAATTTTTTCTGGTGTTCTTGGGATTTGAATTCCTTGAAGGGTACTAGTAACTTTGTCAACCGCCTTCTTTACAATAGTCTTGTGAACTTCTCTGCTCATTCGACCTTCTTTCCAAGTGGGTTTGAGAATCTCCTTAACAAACTCGACTAGTGCAATTTTGAACAGCCGCATTGCCTTTTCATCATTGCTGATATTACCCTCTTCAACATTGGCTCGGGCATCAGAATTTCCTGCCTGAATATTTTCTTGCTCTTGCTTACATTTCTCAGCAATATTGTTATCATTGACTTCTCTGTTTACTCCTGGTCCTTGTTGCTTTGACTTTGGGCTCTTCTGATACTCCTCACCTGAGACACCGCTTGCATGGAGTTTGGTGGAGCTGGGAGCACTAGTAGATAGTAGAGACAAATGTTCTGATGGCACTTCATTTTCTTTCCCAATGGAGCTGGAAAGAACACCCAGAGGTTCATTATTGGTGCCAGGCTTTATGATCTCCATTGCTGGATCATACTGCACTTTCGACTTCATATCCATATTGGGCTGAACCACCGTGGGATTAACAGGTAGAACAACAGATGTAGAAGTGGGAGTAGAATGCACCAATCCCATGGCATTGGAGGACTTTAGTGCTGCAAATATTTGAGGAAGTTGCCCACTCTGAGATATCTGAGTCAAAATTGCAGGAAGGTCAGTTATTTGAGCAACCTGCTTACTGCTTACAACAGTCTCAGACATTTCAGACATTACCTGTGGGACTCCTCTTTCCAGCACCTCTTGTGCTTCACCGGCTTCATTCTGATGAATCCTTGTCTGAATTTGTCGAGTCATAGGAGGATATTTATCGTGTACTGATCCACTCAAGTCAACATTAGGCCCATTCAAGGGGTTTAAAGAGACCGTGTTGCGACTTTGTTCAGTTCCACCCAAGTTTGATGGAGATTGATACCCGACTTGCTTGGCAGTAAGTACTGGATAAGTGGTATCTTCCGAGACCATGTCCACATCAAGAACATTAGAATCATCAAAAGTTGTAGGATGATCCCCCCCATGCCTATAAGAATTTTCAGACACCTGTGCCTGCAGAATTGTAGTGGCAAGCTCACAACCTGACAAGTCTAGCATTATATTTCTTTCATGAGAAGGTATAGGGCCATCCAGAGTTTGTGACCGTGAACAATCAAAAACAAGTTGGGGTTCTTCATTGCCATCTAATTTTTTCATACCCCTAAATTCATTTGTGCCCATATATGCATCGTTACTAGCACCTCTATGATAAGGGGGAAGGTATTCATTTCTGTCAACAGTCTTGTCATTCCATACTGGACCATCCCTCGGTCTGCTATTGTTCTCCCAACTATGACCCCCTCTAGCACCAGATTGTGTCTCAATAGCCACTGAATCATGAGAATTAAAGTTCCCAACAGATCTGTCACCCCATTCAATGGATTTTGTAGCATCAGATAAACCTGGTCCACTTGTCTCATCCCATGTCAGACCATTCCATGACTTGTTTTTATCAGTATGTTTCCCGGTGCCTACTGTATCACAAGAGTTAAGATTCCGGGCAGAGCTGTTACCCCGCCCAAAATCAGGCGCACTTACCTCATCCCATGCTGGAGCGTTCCATGACTTGTTCTTATCATTAGTGCCTTTCTCATTAGTTGCTGAATCATGAGAATTCAGGTTGCGAACAGAACTGTCACGCCGTCCAGCGGATTTTGCAATATCAGATAAATCTGATGCATTTATCTCATCCCATGTTGGACCATTCCATGAGTTTTTCTTTTCGGCAGAGTGTTTCTCATAAGCGGCTGAATCATGATAATTCAGGTTCTGAAAAGAGCTATCACGGCGCCCAGTGGATTTTTCAATATTAGTTAAACCTGGAGCTACCTCATCCCATGTCGGACCATTCCATGTCTTTTTCTTTTCATCAGCTTTATGGCCCAGCCTGTCATCACGTGATCTGCCATCAGAACCTTCTGAAGTTGGGGCATCATGAGAAAATCTACAATCTTCACGATGGCATTTCCCAATCAGAAAATACTTGCAAGGAACTTTGCCACTTCTGTTTGCTGGGCCCTTGCTATCATGATTGTAAGAGGCATTCCTATTGCCTCTATTGTAATTATCACCAGAAGCAACATGGTGCGGATATCTGCACGATGCTCCCCAATGACACCTACCCTTCAGAAATTCTTTACAACAGAATGTGTCTTTGATGTTATCCCTTACAGGCTCATCCTCTCCATTATACTTTCTAGGCCCATCAGAAACCTTATCGTGTATACGATCTGCAGAAGTTCTATTATCACCATATCTTGAAGCACCTCCATACTCAGATCTACTGCTAGACCTTTCTGTGACATCAGGGTCATCCTTTCCATTATACCTTCTAGAGCCATCAGAAACCTTATCATGTGGACGATCTGCAGAAGTTCTATCATTACCATATCTTGAAGCACCTCCATACCCGGGTCTACTGCTAGACCTCTCTGTGACGTCATTGTCGGAGCGATTACCACCCCGTAAATTAAGATTCTCCTGATGAAGGAACCTACATTGACTGCCTCTCCTGCAGTTCCCTGTTGCAAAATCTCTACAAACGCGAGATGATAACCTGGTACCACTTGCTCTGTCAATACTATCATAAGATTCACGCCTATCATCATAGAACGGACTCCTACTCCGCCCTCGTCCACCAGCCCCGCCCCTGTCCCAGCTCCTGCTCCTACTCCTGCTCCTGCTCCTGCCCATGCCCCTGGTCTTACCCCTGCTCCGGCTCCGGCTCCGGCTCCTGCTCCCACCTCCATCCCGGCTCTGGTTCCGGACACTGCTTCTGACACTGCCACCACGAATAACATCAATGCAGTAATCAAGATGACAATACTGATAAAAAAGAAATATATGTGAGAAGCTCGATGGAAATAAATATTATGAAAAATACTCAAGGTAAACAGAGTCTGCATCAGGAGGCATATATGTATAGCTCAAATAGACTCACATGCTGAACTTTCTTTCTTCAATCAAAATTTGCATAGTTACTAAAGGTAGCAAAGCCGTCCACCAGGAAGATATATTAAGAAAAGTGATACAAGTGTCTAAGCATATTAACAAAACCAGGTAAAGCAAAGATGGACAATGGGGTGCAAATGATGTAGTTTCGGGGAATCTATGACCAAAAGCTAACAATTAAATTTTTGTACTTGTGGAAAAAATGGAGAATTTTGTATTTCAACAATCAAAATAAGTAGGGAAAAAAATGTGACATGAACCATTGAACGTCAATAAACCTTTAATTTGTCTACAGATGATTAATGGTGATTACAAACCTATGTGGTTGGCTCCAACTATCATCCGACGGGCGGCTATGGTGTTGCCCCCATCCATCATTAGTAGGATCGGCCAGCATTTTATGTCTGACATCATTAATGTCCTCAGCCCTCTTTATATTGCTATCTCCTGGTGGTGTTTCCCAAGATGGCCTCCTAGAACAATCATCAGACTTCAATGCATTACTTGCTTCCAAATCAGACCATTTGGAAGGATTACCACCACGAAAACTTGAAGGACGTTCTTTTCCAGGCCAAGGATCTCTTTCCCTGATGTCACCTGGAGGCAGCGTCTCTTCTTTCATATCCCTTGCAGATTCAGACTTTCTGACACGACTGGACATCGTTTGAAGTTGTAACCAATTAACTATTCTTACCTTCTTTTAACCAAGATGCTGCATAATCTGGATCACAAGAAAAAAATAATACATTAAAAAAAATTTAGACAACCTTCTAGTTTATTTATTTTTTATTTTTGAAAAAAAGTCCCCCTCCCCCCTCTTTTCCTCTCTTATAGTTTACTCGGTGAAGATGCTTCTTTCTGGTCAGGTTACATGAACCAATCATCAGAAGGTATTGCATTTTAAATCAAAGTATATCTACAAACAAGTGGTGCTTAACAATAAAATATTAAACAATTGGGCGAAAACAACACATAGTTGGAAGTCAACCAGCATGGTAACTTCCACAATCTCTATTCCTCAACAGTGACTTTAGGCTTCAATATTAACTGCCTTAAATTTCCAAATGAATTATTATTCCCAAACCAAATTAAAAGCTTTTCAAAGTTTCATAGTCTAATAGTTAGATAAGTTAGTGAATCAAAGATTAGATGGTAATTATTTGCATGTGGATTGAGCATTCTTGGCCTTCGTTTATGCTCAAATTTTTAACCCATTTCATTTTCAACAATAAGTCCATACATAATTAGCCAAATCTAAACATATACAATCAACCAAAAAATCAGTTTAATTATCATTAACATGAAAGAACTGAAAATGATGCCCACACAACGAATTGCTGCATAAATAAGTGAAAAATACTTTTAGCCGAGTGCCACAGCATTGAAAAGAAACACAATTAGCAATCGCCATCATGACCTTGTGATAAAAAGAAAATGTATAGCAAATTGAATTTAACTTAATTTAATACTGCCAACCAGTTGAGGTTTCTAATCCGGTTGTCTTATTCGTCCCGGTGTAAGGCTACATCCCATATTGCATCACACACGACTGAATTATTATTATTATTTATTTATTTTGCTATATTATTACTCCCAAACTTTAAGTCTACTGTAGTCTCAACATTATCACTATCACTTTCGTGTCCATCTTTGTTAGCAAGAAATCACTGGTCTACTACGCAAGCCCAACCATATCTATTCAATTCTTCCAGTACATCTGGAGTAGGTTCGATGAACTGCCAATGAAAACATATCCGCTGTTTTTATTCTACACCTTTACATGTCCTTGGTAAGGGTAGGCATTTGTTTCACAGTGCCATGGCTTATCTTGTGACAATTTCATACAATTTCCTATAGCTTCACAGACACGCATAGATCAGCCATCAAGCCATCTACAGCAAACCGAAAGTTTATTGACAGAAATGCACATTCAATCACCATATGCAAGAATTGTTACAAATGCATACAAACTACTAGTAGGGGCCAATAAACCACCACTCTATTCCATTGAACTTGAAGAAACAATAGCTCAAGGCACATAAACCAAATTTAGAAGGTAAAAAAGGATGATCTCATGATTTGTGTTGATTGCCTTTTTTCATTGTGTGAAAATAAAAGGATTAAACTTTCTAGGGACAAATGAGAATTCATCGAATTAAAGAAATACTCCCTACGTTCCTAAATTATTGTCATGTTTGACTTTTTGAGTCAAACAGACTTTTTTCAAATGAAAATTTGACGTTTATTTTTTTATTTTTTTCAAAATCATAGAACAAGTATTTGTGATTCTAAAAAAGTACTACAAATTAAGTGTTCTATGATTTTGAGAAAAACAAAAAAATATATACACGTCAAATTTCATTTGAAAAACAATTAGTTTGACTCAAAAAAGTAAAAATATGACAATAATTTAGGAATGGAGGGCGTTAGAAATATCTTCACGTCGGAATATTCTCTTTAGTTGATTCATAGAAAAGAGACGCTCCCGTCAAGCTGGGACTTTTGCCGTCCACGCTTGTTTTTTGCCTCCTCACCACCACCTATCATTCACGTGAAATGCTCTCTACGGCAGATAATCGAAAGACAACTGTGAAACTGCCCAATTCTTGTCAAATTAGACTCATGTTTCGGTAATTAAAAAGATTGAAGAGCTAGCTTACAGCTCTAGTCAAATGACCTTCAATATGATAGTCTATCTTTTGAACACCCTTTAGTTGCAATGCTAACATCACATACTTTGGGAACCTTCGACCATTGCCAAACGTAAAAGGGTGGTCAACCGCTTTGTAGTAGGGTCAGCAGGTTCTTGCACCTAACTCTAGCGCATGTCACGATGCAACCAGTACACAATCTAGAAAAGTAACAGGAGAGTGCGCAGCGAAGATATTGCGGGAAGACAGATCTGAGCTTATGAGTTAGTTCCTACAAGCATCTTACGTACCAGGCATGAACTTTTAGACTAAATACTCTCCAAGAAAATAAGTCAAAAGAGTATAATGGTAGCTTCTTGAGGCCAATAATTGGGGTGCACATGAGAAGGAATCTTCCTATACACTCTAGATGGCTGCCCACCTACAATGGAGCTCCAATGCTTTGTAAGGAGCTAGATAGTGATTATATAATGCTCACACTTTGTGGAGCTTGTTGATGCATGTCCTGTTGCAAACAACAATATCTGCATTGAAGGGCTAAGCTCCTGAACTTGGAGTAAGAGCTGCAACTTGACTAGTTCTCATAGCCTGACAAGCCACCCAACTAGCGCAAAGTAAGCGCTGACCAATAAGCCAGCTAAGAACCACATTTGCTCATGCTCCCAACTTGTAACTTGGCAGCAAAAGCATCACATTACTATAGTTTCTGAGAGAGATTGCCATTGTGCCATATGGGGGATGGAGAAAGTAGACATCTTGAAGAGGGCTCAAAACTGGAATAGTGGAACTCCATTCAACACGTCGTCGGCACCATCAGCTCACAACAGCACATAAAACAACCTAATTACAAGCTTGCACCTCTTATCACCCTTCAACTAAAATGCCCTACTTAATCCACAGACCTACATTCAACGTCTGAAAGAGGCAGGCCCAAAAACCATCTGTAATGCAAAGCACTAAACCACCTTTGCAACCATTCACCATCTTTATGCGCCGCCATTCTGATAACAGTTCTGCAAGCTGATGCTCCAATATCAACCAAGACTCCCGAAATCGATATAGAATGGTGTAACGTCCCCAACAAAAGACTGATCAGTGGACCTGGCTAATTCATGGCACACGCAATGCTCTAAGCAATGTTTGGGACAGTATCCTGGACTATACACGCCTATGTTGATGGTCCCAAACAAGTCAGAGAGCCCAGAACTCCAGATGATATACATTATGTGACTGTGCAATATGCTAATCAGCCACATTAAAGAGGTGCAACTTCAAATCTACTGTCGTAGCACCAAGGGATGTTTGCCAGTTTAAGGAACATGAACATCAGCCCTTTGTTAAGTTCAATAAGTGGTAGTTCAGGATCATGGTACCCGCCTTGACAATGCCACTGTTGGCATAGATCGAAGCAATGCCACAGGTAATAACACTAGCAAAAGGTCAAGTGCCTATAGTGATGGGCTTATACGAATTGAAGTAATGCTTCTACAGTATTCATCGTCAGTGCCGCATAATATGCTCATAATTGGCCACGCGGAGAAAGGTGCAACCGCAGATATGTTGCCCGTTATCCAGAAAGAATGGCCAGTTTAAGCAACACAAGCAACAAGACTTTCTGAAAGTTTGATAAATGATTGCACAAGATGATGCCATGTCTCTTGAAGACAATGTCACGTGGCCCACAAAAACAGCCATCTACACATGTAAAAGATAACAAAAGAGAGAAGATCAAAAAACAGTTACCTGTAATATGATATACTAAGTTACTATCTACTAGCACGGCTATAATTTAATCGTTGAAGTCGGAAACTGATTTTCATGTTTAGATATTATCTGTCACATGATATACAAATAGCAATATCAAGTAACAGCCAATAGCGTACAAAATCTGAAACATCTAAATGGCCATAAAAAGAACTATATAAGTACATCTCTCTGTGTGTGTGCATGTGAGTAAGAGAGTCCATTACTCCTTTGACCCTCTGCTAAAGCTCCACCAGCAAGAAGAAATATTTATGTTATAGAGTAACTAGTGAAATATCCTTTGATAGTGACTTCATAAGAATCACATGCTATACCTCATGCCTAGAGAAATGAAAAGATTCAATGTTGTTCCATTAAATCACTCCATTATCAAATAATTAGAATAGGTATACCGAAACAGCATCGACTTTTGGGTTAACTTTTCCAGTTTCAACGTGTTAAAGTTTAAAACCTATCCATCCCCACCTCAGTTCTCACAAGCTCTCGTCGCCTAAAAGGCTGCTGATAATCATGGGCCTCCTTAAATGCAACCAATACTATATTCTAATAAAAGTGCAAGTAAAAGTTCAGAAAACGACAGCAGATAAAAACAAGAATTCCTAGGAGGGATCGAGATTAACAACTTTAGCAAACCAAAGCAAATTATAGAGGTAAGAGGGAAAAACCCAAACAACGGGAAATGAGTACGGTCTAAAACAAAACAAGAGCAAAGGAAAACATTTATGAGAAATATGAGCAAGCGAGATAGGTCAAAAAAGAAGTAAGAGCTTCCAAATTACAGGCAATTTGCATTCATCTGTGGGCTTCATCACGAACGAAGACAATCAAGCCTATTTATAGAAACTAGTTTAGAAGACTGCAAATCTCTTCAGGTGCAGGGCTCGTTCTACCTACCATCAGCAGTATGACCTCACATCATTTGTATTTAACTTTGGTGGACAGCTTTTCCTCCAGCTCTAAACTTTCTCTTCATTATTGATAAAACTTTCTTCTATTTTCTTAGTGCTTTCTTTTAGAGACAAGAAAATTCACTATCAGTATGACTTAACAAACCCATATTATCTTACGACATTTCGAGCGATAAGCAACATGAAATGCCTTATCATCCATATTGTGATGGACTATCACAAAGGTGTACTTGGTTGTATGGGTTGAATATATGCATTCCCTTGGATGTCTTATATATTACCCACAAAGCCCAAATGACAAAACCGCATTGTTATCGATACCAATAAGACCATCTAATCGGTATAGACGAGTAAAAGTCAAAAATGAGTTAAGGCATTCGACAAATTAGTTGTCCTAGTAGAATCACATCTGGGATTCAATTATCCAAAAACACTGAAATTCCTACCATAAGATACATATAGCAAGATCACTTGATCTCTGTGTCAAACAACCATGATGACTCAACTGTGGGTCATCCCCTTGCATGTCTTGCAACACTTAACTAATGAACCTAAAAGATCCAGCTTACAAAACCATCAAAGTCAGGTGGAAACATGACTAACAAGACTTCTGCATATACATGGAAAGACTGTTTTCACTGTTCTCCAAAGGTTTCAGATTTTTGTTACACATACTATGGGTCAAATTGTATCTCAGAACCATTCATCATTGTATCCATATATGCATTTAACCATTCGTACACCAGCGACAAACCACAACTTTTCATCAAAAGCATCTCCAAAATAGAGGTTGTCCCCTGAAGGTATTGAACCGGCTCGGGCCACAAATGCAGTTTGGAGTCCTCAGATCCACACAATGGTATATCACTAGTCAAAGTAGTGTACTCAGTAAAACAGCCTCCATGAATTCCCAAACTAGATTACTCGTATCATGTAAAATACTAGTCTCGAGCACACAAGTCCAAACCAATCAGTATATTCATGCATTCCACACGAAAAGATAAAAAGAAACAACAAACCCTAGCATAAAGCAGCATAAAACACCAATGAGTTCCAATTCTTCAACTGTGACCTAACAAAAGAAAACGAAGTTCAAACTGTGGATTCACGAGCTTCACAAGCATGGGGATAACATGAGGAAAAAAAAACAATAATAAAATTAACTTGATCACAATTGATTTAATGAACAATTTTAGATAGGAAATGAAGTAAACAAAAGAGAAACCCCAAAAATCAATAATAATGAGTAGAAAGGGAGGAAGAGAAAGACGGGAGGAGCTGACCTGTGATCGAAGTGACGCCGGATCTGCGAGTGAAGCGGAAGGTAAATCTGGGAGACTAGTGATTCAGAGATAGAGAGAGTCGAATGTGCCTCTGTGTGTGTGTGTGTGTGTGTGTGTCTGAGAGGGAGAGGGAGAGAGAGAGAGAGAGACGAGGAGGTTGTTTGATTAGGTCATTCGAAATTGTACACAGCGAGTCAACTGAACATTAGGAATTGGGAGCTGAAAAATAAATTTACTTTGGTACTTTTATTATTGCTATAATATAATATGAAAACTCCGTATTTAATTAAGGTGTAATAAAATGGTTTTAAATGGTTTTAAATTCGAATGGTTTGTTAATTCAATTAAGAGTTTACTTAAAAAAAATTAAGTAATATTAAAAATAAGATTATTTAATAATGTAATATTATATTATTTAATAAATTAAATATTTCTTAAAAATAGCCAAAATTTTAAGTCGAAAGAAAATATCTTAATATTTTAAACTCTATAATTTTTCAGACATCTTAAGTTTCAGTATTAACAAACCCTAATTATCATCTACTTTCAGACATTAATTTTCAGATCTTAATTTTTAGTATTAACAAACTCTAACTATCTATAAGGAGTACTCCCTTTATTTTAAAATGGGTGCTCTCTTTTGATTTTATACAAATTTTAAAAGTGTATTTAATTTTATATTTTTTTAATGTCTCTCATTTTATCCCTAGTGTTGTCAAATCAATAAAGTCTACTAGTTTTTCTATCTCACATTTAATGGCACAATAATTAATTGACTTTTAAAAACTTTCTAAAAAAGAAAGGAAACTTTCTTTTTTTTAAACATCCAAAAATAAAATAAGAAACACTTTTGGAAAGAAGGGAGTAGTAAAATTTTAATATTCCCTCCATTCCACCCAAAGAGTTTACATTTGAAAAGTTTAATAATTAAAAAAAATTTACAACCAAGATGTTTAGTCATAATTACAAAAATATTTAATCACAACCAAGATGTTTACAACACAAGTGAATGATAAAGATAATAGGGTATGACAATTGTAAACATAATTTTTGAAAGTGAACTATTTAAATTAAGGGTTAATGACAACATTAGTCCTTCAACTATGGACTATTCCACCAGTAGTCCCTTAAAAAAATTTAAATTTCAGTCCCAAGAGTTTCAAAAAGTCGCGCGGCTAGTCCTTTGGATGAATGCCGTTAGTAAAATTCCGTTAAGGAACCCATGTGCATTTGAGTAAGGGCAAAATTAGAATTCACTTATCATTTTCGTCACCAATTCTTCAAACCCTAATCCCAAAAATACATACACTGATTTGTTAAACACACACATATTCATGAGATCAAATCAACCTCCTTCTCCGGCCACTGGCGGCTCAGCCTCATCCCTCCATGGCTTCCATCTCTAAACCAAATTCTCAATTCAGGAACCGACAACTGTGCAGCTTGGCCATGCCCAACAACTGTACAGCCTGGCCATGCCCAACAACTGTACAGCCTGGCCATGCCCAACAACTGTGCAGCCTGGCCACCATTTACTGAGCCATTCGATCTATACTACTACTCATTTGTAAAATGAACAGGCAGTGTAACCCCCTAAGTCCGGGATCCGATGTTGAACCTTAACTCGTTGCGCTAAACTAACAAAAACAATTGAAGCCCACAGATGTGAACAAGTCATACAAGCTCAAAACTAAAACTAAGCAGCAGAATACAAAATAAAAATGTAAGTTTCAAAAACTTGAATAACAAAACCACAACTAATAAAACTTCAATGGCCAAAATATGTGCCAGAGAACAATACTAAACCACCACGAGCCAACACGCTCGGGAAAACCACTAATAAATAAAATGGCTTAAAGCCTCCAAAGAGAATACACAAGGTTAACCGAAGTACAATAATATACAACCCAATATACTAAGTTTATATAACCCAGTTTAACCCACGATCTCACAATACAATTGATGAATACAAACTATAAACTAAATCATAACTCGTTAAACTCCGAACTAAGGCCTCACAGCGTCGAAACTTATAACCTGCAAACTAAGGAAAACAAAGGCGTGGGATGAGACAAGGCTCAGTAAGTTACTAATGCAGCAATATAGCAAGACACAATGCTTATGTGATATAACAGGATAATACATAGGTGATAACAAGTAAGAGCAACCAATCCTACACTAACGAGAGACTCAGTAGCCGTCAACCGTCCCATACCAATTGGAGACCACGACCAACATTCACTCGTATAGAAAGCACACAAATCACATAAGTCACGTAGCACAGTGATGCTCACATAAGTGCGACATAAATAAATCACATAAGAAATGATATAATCTTCGCCCACAATCTCCACGTTGCTCCTACAAAACACAAGAAAACCAACGTGCCTCGATACTCGTGTGTGATGTATCGACCTTTTCAACAAAATCCATCAGGTCTCCCGACAAATTCATCGGGTTCCTTTAGCTAAACAAAGTCATGTGTATTGCTACAACAGTGGTGCTACATCTCAACTGTGGCTAACAAATAAGGGTGTGTGAAAACCGGTACGGCGACCCATAGCGATTATGAAACAAATTTGTAAAAACTATACATCGTCCCACCATAACTTTACCAAGAATGCCAGCTGGACTCAATGCAATGCACAAGTAGATATTTACTCGTCATTCTCAACAAATCAAAGTGTGTTCTCTTGAATCACAACTTAACCAAAACCAATCATGATATGTTCTATTAAATCACATGCCAAATCAACTCAATGTGCTTGTAAATACTAAACACCCAATCAATCATCAAACTATGATAATTGTCCTATCACATACTAGAACAATCACATCATGTCCATAATTACTAAACATATAACCAAAACAAGACAATAGGCAAAGTAGGCCTATTGTACAGCTGAACAATCGAACAGTGTCTGCGATAGCTGGATACACATATAACCACAAACGTAGGGTATTCTTACCGTATAAACAACTATCAAACGATGTCCACAAGGTGGAACCTATACATCACAAAGATAGGTTATTTATTCCTAATCTCAAACTAAAGTAACATGTTCATCACATGTACACAAACTCATAACCCCACATAGGTACGCCTACTCGTACTTACAACCATTAATTAATGTGTAACAGTTATGCTAAATTTAGGATCTCTAAGTATCCTATCTTCACATAATACACTCCATCTCATGCATATATATCCCTTATCGTTTTTGTCAGGTACTATGTATATCATAACTCATTACAAGTCACATCGTTCGTATTGGAACGATAACCATGGTATGTCACTAATACCTAAGATATAACGAACTCGTCACCCGATCATTGAGACTGTACGTCTCACTACTAACGTCACGAACTAAGGAACTTGATTAATCGATAACTCATATGAAAAGGCAAGTATATACCATTAACCCTTGTTTATACAAAGAGCATACATCAACTATTCAACGTAACTCGTAGTCAACTAATGTTTGACTAAGTCAACCAAGATCAAAGTTCTACTGAGTCATAATCCATTAATTCGTCATCCCACATCATAGGAGACTATTATACGTCATATAGGGATTTATACTACCCATTACTTAACTTTGTAGAGTCGATTATTCCCATTAATAAATTTCTCACATTAACCGACGTTTGTTCATTACGTCCTATTCGATTCCACCAGAGTCAGTCACGACTAGTATATAGCTCGTATAGTGTTCAATATAGTTTACTATCTTCTGTCGACTCCACTAGAGTCATTACCCATTTTCAAAACATCAGGACAAACCATAGTATCGTCCCTAATTAACTACATCAATCACAATACCACATATTTGGTATGTTTACCACCCATAAAAATCTCACAAGTTCATCGCGAGTAACAACTTACACAATCCCAACGAGTTACTAATACTTGATGTTTAAGAACAATAACAACAATTACACCTCAATGAGTCTCTAATTCTTGGAGACTAACAACAACACACCTCTGCAGGGTTGTTTGGTAGTTAGGCAGAGATAAACATTATTATTAATCCCGATATTATTAGTGTCTTCACTATTAATCCCAACTTATATATAAGAGGTAATTTTAAAATTAAAAATGTCAATCACATATTTTTTTTAGTGAGGGCGCTAATAATACCACTTTCTCCCCTGGTATTATTAGTGAGGGAAAAATGACCTTATTCGAATAACTCGTGCTAATAGTCATGGCCGTCTATTACGTACCAAACATCCGACAATTTGGCTTATTAATTCTATCCGACCTTAATTCTGACTACCAAATGGCTCCTACAAGTTTCTACTACTCGGAGACTACCAAATTAACATTAAATCATCAATACCCAACAAATAGCATGCTGAGATTTCATCTATCACAAGTATAGCATCCGGACATCGTGAATTTACTCTACGATGCTTAACACTAGGAGAAAGAATAGTAACTTACACAGTCTCGAGAATCCTACACAAAATCAAAATGGTTTTCGGGTGGAAATGTATTCCTCCATGACCTCTACTCCACTACGAAGTCCAAACCTCGGATCCAAGCCCGAATCAAGCTTTCTCTCTCCCAAAATCACCTTTTTCTCTCTAAAATGTGGAAGAAGGACATAGGTTCGTGAATTACCAACAGATCAGGGAATTCCTTCAGCTAAAAATGTTCTCCTCGTTTCCTTCTACACTACGGTAAAGATGGATTGTCAATCCGACAAGCGAAGCTCAAGATATCACTATTTTATCTCACTACTCTTTCTCTTGCATGGTGAATTGGAGCTGAAAAATGGTGAGATTTGGTCTCTTTAAGTATGGTTTTAGTTGGGAAATGTCTGGCCAACAATTCCTCTCACGTGGCCACTTAATAGCCAAAAGAATGAGTCAAATAATCAACAAGTCTAAAATAACAAATTGATGTCACAACAGGCACACTAAGGCATGGGGTATGCCCGCTAAGGTGCAGGTGCGTGCTAGGGCGAGGGCTAGGGCGCCCTAAGGCGTGACTCTGGCTGAACTTTTGGTCTGATTTTGTGCACACTTCAGCATATTGCTCGCTAGGGCGCGACTTCTAGGCCTTGAACTTCTCCAAAAGTGTCCTAAAATGTCTCCTAATTGATTCTAAGTGACCCTAAGATGATCTTAACTTCAAACCAAGTCAAGACATACCAAAAACTCAACCAAATCATCCCGCATTAATGCATGAATAATGAACAACACAAGTCTTGAATACACACGAAGATAAACACGGGAAACAACACTCGAATCGACTCAACGTACGAGTTAACGACAAGATTAACATGTTCATCAATCGTGAGAGAGTTTAAAACAAGGCTAGGTCATTTAAACATGAGAAGGTACGAAGTATACAAACGTTAATCGATGTCAAGAATAGTCTCGAACGAATACGAAAACAGTGCTCAACTCAACATAGGTTATCACGTGCCAAACACGGTTACAACTTAACACGTCACGTTAATAAGCATGATATCACTCTTGTACACTAAATGCTAAGGGTTTCATCTAGTATTCCAAGGGTTTCTAGGATGGTGTGAAGTCAAAACGAGTGGAATGGAAAAGAAGTAGGGTCGGGGCCTTACAGGTAGGATATATTTGACATGTATCTCCCTTCTGGTACAACTCCGCCATCCATCCACGAAGAAGAAACCTGAAATTACCCAAATTCGTTTATTGGATCTAGTGAAATCAATCTCAAATTTGCTATGGCTAAGAGAATGATTGTTGTAGCTGTTGTTGTAGGAATTGATATTGGATCTAGTGAAATCAATCTCGAATCGAGTCTCCAGCGAGTGGTCTGTCATTTGTGCTTAGGGTTGGGGTTTCGCCGGTTGAACTGGAACCACACTATTGGTTCCTGAACTGAGGATTTGGTTTAGAGATGGAAGCCATGGAGGGTTTGAGATAGAGAAGGAGGAGATGACGGTGGTTCTGGGTTGGGATTGGGCAGCGGATGGTGGCGGGATTGAGATAAGGACTGACAACCATGGCAAACACATAGATTTGTTAAACAAACACATGCACTGGAGTGTCTGTTGCCTTTGCAGGTAAAGAAGATGATAAGTGAAATTTCATTATCGCACTTACTCAAATCCACATGGGAGACACATGGGCCACTTAACGAAATTTTACTACGACATTCATCAAAAGGACTAGCCGCGTGACTTTTTGAAACTCTAGGGACTGAAATTTGAAAAAAAAATTATTAATCGACTACTAGTGGAATATTCCATAGTCGAGGGACTGATAGTGTTATTAACTCTTAAATTAAACATCTCAAAATAGAATAGTAGACTTTTTGCCTGAAATGGAGGGAGTATAATTTAAGAATCGGTAAAAAAAAAAAAAAAAACTTTGATTACAATTTTAATACAGTGAGTGTAACTTTTTTTTTTTTTTTACACAAGTGATCTAAGATTATAAATCCTTGTTCAATTGGACTCCAAACAATTGGTGAAAGCTTACATATTGTTTTCTTATCATATGTTGTATTATATGCTCTCTACGTTCTAGGCAAAGAGTACACTATTTTATTTTGAGATATTTCACTTAAAGATTTAACTTTAAATAATTATGTCTACAATCTCCATAAACCTTTCAACTTTACCCTCCACATATGCTATAAACATCTTGACTAGTCTCACATATTTTTGTAATTATGATCAACTTCAATACTACTAATTCATATTTTAATTATAAGATTTTTCATACATGGACTCTTTGTGTGTAACGGATAAAGTATATCAAGATTGTAACCCAAAAAAGAAGAAAAGATCGTCGACTAAGACGTTATTTTCTAAATCATGTGACAAAAGTAGGGCGATTAGATTTTAAAATTGATGATAGATTACTTGAGTTTTTATTTCTAAACGTTCACTATTTTATATTGAGACGATTTTTTATTTAAAAAAAAAAACCTTTAAAAGATTTGTTTATAATTTCTATAATTCCTCAACGTTATCCTAGATATACTTCGTATATTATACAAGCATTTATGTATTTTTATAATCATAATTTAACTTTAAATATATTAAATATTCATATATCTTTTCATTACACTTTTCTACTTTTTGGTCAAAGCAAAGTGGATACTCCCTCTTTTCATAAAAGGCTCCACATATTTAATTTGAACATTCCACTTAAAAACTCTTGTTTCAAAACATTAAATTTATAGATTTAATGAATTTTCAAGTTTATCCTCATTACATAAAACTCAAAATTAGTAAAGATAGTTTACTAATATTAAAATATATGGAAATTCTTTCAAATATTAAAATATTTTACTTTCTATGATTTTTTGAGCACAACAAGGGGGAATAATAGTTATGGACAGAAGATTTGCCATGCACAATACAAAGGTCCATATCTTTAGATTATATTTGACTACTCAATGTCAAGCTTGAATGAACAATTTGAGCTCCACGAAATTCAAATTATTCTTTCAATTTCAATTCCGAGCTCTGGAATTAAACATTCAAACATAGCCAAGAACCTCATAAGAATACAGTCTAATCCACCATCTACTGGCTCTCCTTCGAGCCTGCTTGAGTTCAAATGTCGTGCCCCGGTTCTTGAGATCGAACATGGTCAGGCGACGTGGCAATAACAGTCCTTAATAGTTGAAGGTGCTAGTAGTATCCTTGCGTTCATAAGAGTTTCTTTTTCAAACAAGCTCATACCATGCCGAACAAATATATTCATGTGAATCTGTAGGTTGATGCAGAAGAAAAAGCGCTTTAAGTTTAAAAAATAGACAAAATATCTATATTAGTGTCGAACCTAGTTCCATTTAAAGTTTCAAAAACTGTTTTGGAGTACAGATTAAAATCAGATAATTACACAGTTGATAGCGACGCTGTAGTAATTGTGGGGGTTGCCTGAGCAGCAGTTGCATTATCTGTCCAGTTTGCTTCACCCCAGTGCCATAGCATGCTCTCCCAGAAGCAGAAATCCTCGAAACAGGTCTGCAAACGCGAGTCTTGTATCTTGATCTTCCAGTGACCATCCGTGTAATTACCTTTCTCAGCTTCCCTCCTGTCCCACTCCAGTGCTGCCTTTTGTTTAGATCTAAGCAAGCAGTACTTGTGCAAATTCTCCGGCATAGCATCATGGACCTTCCACCATGTTCTGTGTGCAACATCACTCGCAAATTCCCGTATTTTCGCCACATTCCAGTTGCAATCATAGTCCCGGAAGCATAACCATGGTTTTAAACCCAAATAGTGGAGGACATATAAAACTGGGGGATCAGCAGCAAACATACGTGTTTTCATTTCTTTCTTTTCTTCCTCATCACCTTCCCAAAAGTGCTTCAGAAAGTTCATGTGTTTTGGGATCCGATGCCACCAGGTGAAAATCTCGTTTAAGTACCCCTGGTCCCCACCATTGTAAGACTCGATCTCATTTATGTGATCCATCAGTAGCTGAAATGTACAGTCTGATGGTTCAACAACCATCACGCCTGAATTGAACAAGGTAGCATTATTTCCGGTAGCAGATATTTCTGGCATCTCAAAGAGGATATCAATGTTCCGAAGTATAAGCAGATCGGCATCAATGAATATGATCTTGTCATAGTCGGTCAATTGCCAGAGACGGAATTTGCTGTAGTTCCACTCATTATAGGCATCCTTTTCAGCTTTTGGGTTCCTGATTCTTTGAATTGTATGGATTTTCCACCCTGCAGCCTCAAGGCCTCCCCTGTGATAGTCGCTTATTGTATCGTCAACAAGTATCACGAGATCCCGTGTTGAGCCCGCCATGCGGATACTCTGGGCCGCTGCAATAGCCCCACATACATAAACATGAGCCGAATGCAGAATGGTAGCATAAGCTTCTCGTTTTGCATTCCCCGAAGACCGATGCTCTGTATAAACACGTCATGTGAGTTCATCAAATTACTTTACTATTCTTATTACAATTATTTTGGGCAGGAAGGGAGGGTCGGTGTTAAACTATCAGTAGACTGTTGTCATTGTTATATTATGGCCCTTTCACAATCAGGAAATGAATAAAGAACATTTCCAAAAGTTGGGGGTGGGGGAACGCCACTTCCTGTAGGGTAACTTCAACCTCCCACACAACTAACAGTAATCAATCCACCACAAATTTCTCTCCCAAACTCGATGTTATCTTACCCCTCGCACCTGGGTTCATTTAGCATTTTCAAAACTGCTTTTGTTTTCATTCTCAAAATTCAAATTTCAAATTTTACCTTTTAGACTTACAAGTCATTGCATTCTTAGTTGATACTTTAGGACATCTCATGTAAACATTATAATAATTTAAAATCAGCATTAGAAGATTAGCATTTATCCTAAATTAGCACAGTACATTTGTGAATTTTGAAAACAGTTAATGAGGATGCGAAACGAACAGACCCTTAGAGATTAGCATTTATCCTAAATTAGCACAGTACATTTGTGAATTTTGAAAACAGTTAATGAGGATGCAAAACAAAACAGACCCTTATCATTAGGATTTCCCAAAACTGATTTATGTTCTCTACTCATTCAAGCAACTAAAGGATCAGAATATGAATCATCACTAACCTTTCGTATTGAGAGGAACTGCAAGTTCACATGAACCGACTGGGAGCTGAACCTTTTCTCTGAGTGTATTAAGATTGGGTTGATACAGCCATGCATTCCCTTCACGTACAAGAAGCTCTTTGCACCTAAAGAGATTTGGAATAGGGAAGCAGTCAGTGATCAGCAGCACTCTTACTGGATGATACCCTTTAGCTGTGGCAGCAAGTCTTGCTGCCGCAAGTTGCAAGTGCAAACGTGCCACATCTCTTGACCAGTCCCCTGACTTGCGGCATGGAAGCTTCACAGCTATTAGATCAATTCGTGGTTTTTGTGGGGCCAGAAGCTTTGGAAGAATAGGACAGGCGGGAACCTCAAATTCTTCTTCCTCGTCTATCCATTCAGGATACAGGGTTTCCCAAGTTACATTGTCTGCAACATAATCAAGGTGCAGAGATATATGCTCTGCATCTGGTATTAACTCCTTCCATTGATCGATTTCACTGTCGTTGAAGTTCAATAGGCCTATTCCCTGATACTCTTTAGTGTCAGTAAGTTTCTCAATCGCCTTGGAGATTTGGACCCAATTAACATCTAAAAGGGATATATAACGTTGATCTGTCACAGATTTATTGTTTATCCATTGGGGCCTGCAATAGAGTTTGCCTTTTAGACGCTAACAAAGAACTACAAGTGTCTATATTATCAGGACCAAGTATCTGAAACAGAAAACATAGATGTATGACATTAGACATCAAGGAAAGATAGGTGGGCAATGAAAGGTTGTACTCATCTGAGGAACCTCTCTAACAAGGAAAAGCTTGTTCAATAATTAAGAAGCTATAAGAAAGTTGATCTAAGTAGATCGTACTAATTACTCAAAGCAAGAAGAATAGACGATATAACATACCAAGATCCAGAACTGGATGGATGTTCTGTGTTATAAACAGCAGGAGAGTGTAGGAGCGTAAAAGTTGCTCCCAACACAATAATAACCAAAACAAGCTTCAATGTAGGAAACTTGAAGCTTGAATTTCTGTCTTGGCCGACACTAGGAAAGGGCCTTTCCCCATCCCTAAGGCTTTTACCTTTAAAGGACCTTCTTTTGTTTGCATCTTCACTGAAATCACATGCAGAAAATAGTAGCACTAAATGAGATTTGAAAGATCTAAAAGAGCACAAGTTGGAGTAAACGATAATAATTGAATACTGCAGTGTCAAATATTATAAACTTCATGAAGGGGAATGCTTAATGTGCACATGGGGGAGCACCACCGATCATAAGCAACAGAAAGCTAGTCGATGTCATGTTCATGATATTGTATTTCTCTTAACTGAAAGATGGAAACCTCCTTTATGCTATTAAGGGAAATCCTCCATATTATCAGAAATTGCTATGCAACATAAGCAAGTGAAGACAGAAACCTACATATACAGATCAGAAAAAAAAAAAAAAAAAAAAAACAGATCAGACAATCAGCATCTGGGAACCTTGGTTCCATTTCAGTTGGTTCATGTGAACCTTTGTACCACTGGCTAAGAAGAGGGCATTTGGGCTGGCTAATGAAATGAAAAAGTGGCCCATTCAGCTATATTTCCTGTATTCAATTCTTTCTCCTAGCCTTAGGTCACTGGGAGGAACTAGCCTCAAAGATAGATAGAGAAGGGCCTTATGTATGTATTTACCGTGAGCACCTTCAGTACTAAAACTTGGTTTACAAATCTTCTTCAACATTGCTGCTTGCATAATCAATTCTGGACTTGTAAGTCGTAACAGAGATAGTAAAACCCCAGCTCATCAAGCGTGTGAGAGCATTTTGGAGCACGACGGCAGCTAATCGTGCAAAAAATGCTGAAAAAGTTGGGTTATATCTTTTCTATCCCTCCCACTACCGAGTGTCCTATATAATTGAGCCAGAAACTGTTTGGAGATCATAAATCATCAACAAATACCAAAATGTTTGTGAAGTGAGTTAATGAACATCTGCCACAAACAGCTCCCAACTAGAGATAGATAAATAAACAAGAAAGGAGTACTCATATCTCACTGATAAGAGAAAATGAGAGTTGCTGGTTTAACTTGGATCTCAACAACTCCAATATTTGAAACACAATGTTAGAAGCGAAAATCTCGGCCCAGGTAACCTGTTACTCCTACCAACAAAGGCCGTAGGCCCTTAACTAGCCACAAAAAACTCAAGTACTAACCTTGGCATAACTGAGCAAAAGCAAGCAGAGAGGAGACGAGACCACAACTCTCAGCAACTTCACAATGAAGAAGGAGATCATCCACTCTTTGACAACCTGTTTGCTCAGCTTTTCAGCATTTCCACGTGTACTAAGAGGCTACAGTCATCCAAAAGTCCCCATCTACCTGAAGAATGCCATGGAACGTTTGCTTGGTTGATGTAATCACAGGAAATACTACAATACTTCCACATCAAACAATTGGAAACCAAAACGCCAGCAAGTTTTTTTTTTCCCATCAATAACAGAGACCAAAAACAGAAAAAAATTCCTCATTTTGTGCTTTAATGTCTCGCGGAAAAATGAGACGGCGTTCACCATTCAGGAAGAACAGATTTTCTGCCTAAACAAATTTATCAGCTCAAAGTGACAGAATATGTAAAGAATGGGTAGAAGCAATAAGTTGCGGACTTCCTCTATTTAAGTAAATCCCACTTCATCAAAGGAAGATTCATATGAAAATTGATTGTATTTCAAGGGTGAAAAACCTGCCATGGATACATTCAATGTCGGTACTGTAAACAAGTTTGGAACTGCAGATCAAACCGAAAACCAACCTGTTCTTGTATGGCAATGATAGACTTGTTATCTGTGTACCATGGGTTTCATTCTTAACATACCCAGCCTATTTATGGAAATATAGTACTACAATAAACTCATTTCATTTAAAGGCTTGCAACAAACAAAGGTGGCATCCAAGCCAACAATTTAACGCAACCACAATCCTCACAAGAGTGTCCACAGTGGTCATAATATTGACTTCAGGAACTGGGACAGATTAGCATGGGGTTTTCTCCATTTGAGGTTTTTTTATTGGAGGTTAGACTAAAGGGAAATTGACAATCCTCTCTGCATGCACTGAGAGGCTCCTATGCCACCCCAAGATGATTACTGCGACAAGTACGATGACCTTGACTAGGTATGAACCTAACCTGGTCATCATTATTCCTTGAGACATACAGTTGTCTTGCTACACTTGATGAAAATACCTAACATGCCTGAACCTCTGCTCTGGATTTCACAGGACTATACCAAATCTCTTGCTCCCCTGGCAATTGAGAAAAGAGGGATACCTCCTTGCTCAACTATCTTTCAATATTTTTGTACATTAAACAAGTTTCATTACTCTTGCACATTGGTTTTGAAGTATGAGTTAGCTGCTATTTTTTTTTTTTTTTTATGAGATAGCTGCTAAACCGCCACATTCTAGGTCTAAATTCTTAAGAGCTGAAAGGCTTTCCAAGATAACTACTACAGGATGCTGTTTATTTCCCTCTCTACAGGATTGCTAAGTGACTTTACAATTGGCATCCTTCTCAGCTAAGATGTTCATAAAATTTATAAAAGGTTCACTATTCCTGTTTTTGAATAGGAACCTGATAAGGAAAATGCAGATATCCTAAACCCCTAGAATCACCTACACAAAATGATGGTTCCAATTCAATTAATCAATAATATTATAAGAAACGTCTAATTCAGTGATATGTGTCAACAACTTACTTGCTTCGAATTTGAGGGGCTTGCTAGCAATTCTTAGTTATCTTCCATATTTCGCATTTTTGTTCCTTTACAAGTTTATATGAAGAGAAGGTGTTTGAAATTTGTAGGTATAACTCTTTTGAGAAAGGCAAATCACTTGAGCAACTATCTTGCAAAGATGTCAGCATATAATCTCATGGTTCCTGGCCTGATGTTAAGCTTTTACTTACAAAATTACACCAAAATGCACATTAAGAAGGAATGCAGCTTTTGATAACGAAATGCACGGGGCAGCGAAGGGTCTATCAGCTCAACACCAAATAAGTGGTCTGGAGCCATAATTTTGGTGACTTAGCAAAGATTATTTGTTTGGGAAAGGGGGAAGGGGGGGTTGGGAAGAATTTGAGGTAAAACTTAAACTATTTACTTCAAGTAAAAGGTGATGCTTACTTTTTTTTTTTGACAAGTAAGAATGTTATATACCAAAAAGCGTCAAAGCTGGTGACACATCTTTGTACACTAGGAGTATACACGGAAACTACACTATTCCATGTCAAAACTATTGACAAAATTAACAAAAGAATATCCATGGGGATGGGGGGAATCCCCTGTCTCGCAGCACCACAGCACCAAGAGAATAAAGAACGAAGGAGACTATCTATCAGCTGCTCCATAGATCTTTCAATATTATCAAAAGCCCTACCGTTCCTTTCCTTCCAAATTGTCCACCAAACAGCTAGAGGACCAGTCTCCCACACAAAATTTATCCTCCTTCGTTCATAATCTCACAAAAATAATTCCAATTACCAAAAATAAAAGAATTCCAAAATAGTGGGTTGCAATCGCTCCATACTATAAATTACTTGTCAAAAAAAAATCGCTCCATTCTATAAATGTAGAGTCATTCCCGAGGCCTAAATAGAATGCACAGATTCCACTATAATTTCTGTCTATAAGTGCATCAGCATATCCCACCACAAATTACCCTTCACAGCAATTACTACATTACCACCAACTTCTAAAACAGTCCAGATATTCAACTAAACTTGTCCAGATAACCAAAAATTTGATAACCAAAATCCAGTAAAACCTACCAAGTAGCCATGTGATGATTCACTATTCCAACCCTCTTTTCACTAATAAAACAGCATGATGGAAACTCCCCACTATAAGATTTCCAATTCTGTGAATAGGAACAAGGGAAACCAATGAGAAAAACCGAGGATCAAACAGAAACCGGAGAGAGCATTCATAAAGTTGCAGCACCGAGAACACTCACAAAGCGAATCTAAAGACAACACCTACTTAGTAGGCTTCTTTATAAACCAACTTTCCAGTTGCTGCTTCGACAAGCGAAAGCAAAACTTTTAGTGTCCAACTCATTTCATCTGACCGAAATTCAGTAACTCAAAAATCACAAAAAGAATTTGGGGCAAATAAATAGTACTAGTATTGTTGATCTAATACGAACGATCCTCCTTCCACCAGGGGGAAAAATGTCAGCAACTCAAAGTCAAGAAATTAGTAAAGGATCAGAAAGTATAAACAAGGGTGGGATTTAAAATGGGACTGGAAATTTCAACAAAATCCCCCACCCCCAAAATGGACAAAGCCATTGCGACCCAAATAGTAAAATCAGCTTTGACTGACCAGATTTCTACAACTAGTATATATAGGATCAAAATGACAAACACAAAGCAAATTACAGATTGCATACCCATATATAGCAGTGCGCGCGCGCGCACACACACACACACATATATATAAACATATAGAGAGAGAGAGAGAGAGAGAGAGAGAGAGAGCGAGAGAGAGAGAGAGAGAGAGAGAGACTGACGAGGTAGAGGAGAGGCGGTGACGGGGCTCAACGGGAGTGGGGGAAGGTCCAACGATGCCACCTCTCATTTATCCGATTCAGTGAGCAGTTTTGGAGATGGGCACAAGTGTGATCTGAATCAACAAAGACAAGAATACAAGCACAAACAAAACAATTGTATTTGAAATTTCAAAACAGAGAAAGGAAATCGTGTATCGAAGTTGCAGTGGTTATAAACTTGCTGATGGTAACATACGGGAAGAGTGGTTCCTTATATACTTGCTGATGGTAATAAATAGAGAGAAGGATAAACTTGCTGATAGTACATAATGAAATGCGATAGGCAAAGGCTACTAGTAGTCTAAAAGATGATGATGACGATACTATTTGGGTTTGAACAATACTGATTATTATTACACTGGTCAAAGTTTAAATACTCCCCTCCCAGCACACACACACACACACACATATATATATATATATATATATATATATGGGAGTATTTAATGATTACTTTTTTATTTAACCATCAATGGTTACTCTCATTATCAATCATTAGATCAAAAATTAAAGGTTGAGATTTAATGGTTAGTTGGAAAATGCAATTAATGCAAGTAGGTGAGTCATTTAATGCATTAAATCTCAACCTTTAATTTTTGATCCAATGGTTGATAATGAGAGTAACCATTGATGGTTAAATAAAAAAGTAACCATTAAATACTTCCCCATATATATATATATATGGAGGAGTATTCAATAGTTACTCTATTTTTTAACCATCAATGGTTACTATCATTATTATCCATTGGATCAAAAATAAAAGGTTGAGATTTAATGGTTAGTTTGAAAATGCAATTAATGCAAGTAGGTGAGTCATTTAATGCAATTAATCTTAACCTTTTATTTTTGATCCAATAGATAATAATGATAGTAACCATTGATGGTTATTCAATGGAGTAACTATTAAATACTTCCCCATATATATATATATATATATATATATATATATATATAACAGTGAAAAATACCAATTTGCTACAATATATTCGGATGTCTCGATTCATTTTGGTTCGTTGAAGAAATTTATTAACTACTCCCTCCGTTCCATCTAAATAGTTTATATTTGAAAAGTTTAATAATTAAAAAATATATAAGTAGTATTATAGTTGATTGTAATTATAAAAATATTTAAGCATAGTCAATATGTTTATAGTATATGTGGAGGGTAAAATTAAAAGGTTTATGGAGATTATAGACATATATTTTTTTTTAAAAGTAAATCCTTTAAATAGAACATCTCAAAATAAAATAGTAAACTCTACGAAGAGAGTATTTTAGACTTTCAGTAATTTCCAAAAATGAAAATTTCAAATCTGTGTTAGTTGGTTTCAAATCCTCTATCCCAAAAATTTGTACTACTCATGGTACAGTACAGAGAGTCCTTAACGGCGTTAAGTGGGTTTGGGAAGCTTGGACATATGTCAAGCGTTAGTACATTGAGACATGGAGTGGTACTTGATTAGGAAGTGGTACAAACTGAGGCTGATTTTTTACTTTATTAGCAGATTTGTTTCCTCAATTCAAAGTCAATTCTTAGCTTTTAACTAGAGCACCCAAATGGTTTTAAATCTTCTATTCCACCCCCTATTACACTTCGTGTCTCATTTAATTTTAGTCTTACACGTGTCTTTGTTATTTAACTTGTCTTTTTCTTACAATTTTTACAAGAAAACGTGTAGGGTTGAAATTTAATGGGACAGAGAGTGTGATAAGGAGTGTGATAGAAGATTTGAAGCCAACCAAAAGTACTCCCTCTGCAAAAAATAATTTTAAATTCTACCGAAAAGTCAATCTATGATAGTAAATTAAAATTAATATTTAGTATACATTTATTATGTTTGAGGTAATAAATTTGTAATCATTAATAGAATCGATAACAATTATTAGAATTTTGAAAAGATAAATAAATTTTATAAATCTTAACCTAATGGATTGGATCTATGGATTGACCATCACTGAGTTCATGTAAGGAGCGATTCATTTAACAGGATGTCTCATATTTGACTCTTACCATATACAATTTCCTTTGGACCAGTAGCAGGTGTAGTACCGCTAAAGGGATTAGTCTCAGGCCTAATGTGGTTTGAAGATACTTCGTGAAAGACCAAAAAATAAAATAAATCCTTGTTCAAAATTTTAATTAAACTGATAAAAAAAAAAGTTAAAGTACATAAGACTATTCTTTTATAACAAAGGTATATCATAAAATCATGTCTCCAATGACCGAAAAAAGAAAAGAAAAAAAAAATCAACAAGGATCATAAAATAGAGAAAAGGCAACACCATTTGCACACTTTTTTAGAGTTAATATCACTTTATTATTTCCTCGTTTGCTTACTGTCGCAATTGGAGGTCTGAGGTTTTAATTTCTGCATAGAGTGGTGTTAAATACAACATCTCTTTTATGTTAAATACAATATCTTCCTAGTTAATTGACTATTTTGCCCATGTTATAAATAAAAAATAAAAAAAGGATAAATCCGCCACCGCTAGGCGGACAAAATTCAAAAATCCACCTAGACTAGGCGGATCTCAATTCCATCCATTATTCCGTCAATTTTTTTTTACACTTTCAGCCCCTAAAATTAACATTTTTGTTAAAAAGTTAACAAAATCGTTAAATATTTAACGGAACTTGCTAGATCCGCCTACACTAGGCGGACATATCCCAAAAATCCACCTACACTAGGCGGATCCATGATTCCGTCAGTTTGTATTTTTTTTACACTTTTTAACCCCTAAAGTTAATATTTTCGTTAAAAAATTAACGAAATCGTTAAAGTTTTAACAGAACATGGTAGATCCGTCACCCCTAGGTGGATTTCTTCCTTGAGATCCACCACCCCGAGGTGGATTCTTCCTAGAGATCCGCCTCCTAGAGGTGGATTTCATTTTTTTTAATTGAATGATGGGCAAAATAGTATTTTTTTCCAAGCGAAGGTGGTGGTATTTAGCATTTTTGGGGGGGTGTCATTTAGCACCTATGTTTGCAAATGGTATCTAAACTGCATTTTTGTTGCAATTGAGGGTGAAAAGGGGGAGGAGGGGGTTGTTAATTTTTGGATGGGAAATCTTCATGTGCAACAAAAATACATGTCGATGGCACATGACAATTTTTCGCTCAAAAATTAACTGAAATTCTCTTTTGACCCTCAATTGCAACAAAAATACAAACCTAGACTTCAATGTGCAAAAATTGAAACCACATATCCCCAAGCAACAGTGAACAAACCGTAGTAAAATTCAATTAACCCCCACCCCTGTTTTTCAATTACAAAACTCCAATGTATAATATTTAAAATATATTTAGTACAATAAAATAATACATTAATAAAATGACTATTTTAAAGGCGAGTGCTAATAGCGATGTCCTACTCAAAATTTTTGTAGTAACTAAATTGATAGATTTTTGATTAGTTGAGTACTACAATATTTATTGCGCTGTGTTATTAGCACCCCTAACTTTTAATACTCCACATGATAAAATATATTTTATACAAACAAAATAAAATATTTATAAAATGTTTTAAATGAACATCAAAGTGTTAATATTATACCCCTATTTATTTATGTTATTGTAATTTTGTTACGAGTGGGGTAAGAATTGGATAAGGGTACGTCCAATATTATTAAAGACATTAAAGCCGACCAAACCAATCAACTCTCTGATTGGTTGCTCGTATAGTAATAGGATGAATTTCAAACCCATGCTAATTTATGAGAATTCCAAAACCCCAATAACCCATTACAGGTGTATTTGGCGTTGCGATTTAGGGTCTGTTTTTCCTCACAATTTTGTGATTTTAAATTTCTTTTCTCTTTGGTTTCACTAGTTTTCTTTCTATCCCCTTTACTTTATTTTCAATCACTAACAAAAAAAAAAAAATCCAAAAATACAAAACCAATTAAAGTCACCAAAATCGTGAAGCTAAACACATTACTGACTTATTTTTGGGGCTTTGAATTAAATTTTTTTTTTTTTTTGGTGATAAAGATTGAATAAAAAGTAACAAAAAGATAAAAGAAGAAGATGATGAGACCAAAGAGAGATAAAGTCTTAAACAATAACCTAATACTATAAGTTACTAAATCGCGTGAGAAAAACTAAATAACATAGCTTGATCTTGATCGTTGACTACCCCAACCAAGTATACGGAAACTCAACTATAGAGGTTCCCAATCCATAGGAAGAGGGATAAAAGCTGTAGAATAGTCCCGTTAGGTGATCATCCCAAATACTCCCTCCCCAATGGAAGATGTACATTTTTCTTTTTAATTTATCCTATTTGAAAATTGATAATGTGAGTGATAATGTGAAGCCTTCTCAACAACAGCAGCAGCAATTCAACAACAGCAGCAGCAGTTCAACATTAGCAGCAGCAATTCAACATCAGCGGCAGCAATTCAACAAAGGCAAAAAGGGCAAAGGCAGTTAACGAGTAATGTTGGTTAAGGGTAGTCTTATAATTTACCTAAGTAGGAGGTTAGTCAGTTAGTTTATAGCAGTTATATTTAGTTAGTTTATAGAAGTTGTATATATTGTAAGAAGTTAATCTCTCTTAAGAAGTGATCAACAAAATAATACAGATTCTTCATTTTTTTCTTCTGTAAATTTTTGTCTCTTGATTTATTTATTGTAACCAAATCCTTGAATAATCTTTGTATCATGGTATCTGAGCAGGTTAAGGTTAATCTGATCTCTTGATCTGTTGATTCTTCCAAAAAAAAAAAAAAATCATCAATGCAATTTGCTTCCGCTAAAATCTGTAAATTTGGTAAACCAATCCATGGCTGAACACATCAATCCTGAAGTTACAGACACCACAAATGAAGAAAGTGAAGTTGCTGATCTTTATGATCTTGAAGAAACCTCTATTCAAGTAAATACAAATCATCCCTTGTATCTTCATCCGAATGATTATCCAGGGATGAAGATCATCAATCAAGTTCTCACAGAGTCAAACTACAGCCAATGGAGTCGAGCAGTTACCATTTCGCTTGAATCGAAGATGAAGATAGGTATGATCAATGGCTACTGCACTAAACCAAGAGATGGATCAAAATATTCTGCACTCTGGAAACGATGCAACAGTATGGTAATTTCTTGGCTACTTAACATTGTCTCTCCTGAAATAGCTTCAAGTGTTGTTTACTTGCAAAGTGCTAAACAAATCTGGGATGACTTGAGATCAAAATATTCACAAACAAATGTGCCTAAAATCTATCAAATTTGAAAGGAGATAACATCATTTAATCAAGGCCATTTATCTGTGTCTGCATATTATACTAAGTTTAGAAGCATGTGGGACGAATATTCAGAGTTGTATCATCAGCCTAAATGTCTATGTAGCAATTGTACTTGTGGTGTTTCAAAGTTGCAAGATGAGCATGAACTGATTCAGAAACTTACTCAATTTCTCATGGGATTAAATGACAGTTTTACTATGACTAGAGGACAAATCTTAATAATGAAACCACTACGATATCAATGAGGCTCTTAACATACTTTTACAAGAAGAACAACAGAGAGGTGGTTCCTCTTCTACCTCCAATGCAATTGTCAATTCATTTGATGTTACTCTGCACTCTTAAGCAAAGGAATTAGGAACTTCAAAAATGGCAACAATTTTAAGAATGGGGAAATAACTACGAGTCAAAACAAGAGGACAAATAACATGTGATCATTGTCATGGTGATAGTCATACTAAGGAAAAATGCTTTTATCTTCATAGCTATCTGATTGGCATCCTTTATTTGGGACCAAGCCCGATCCAGCTAGGATGCCAAAGAATTTCAAAGGAAAGTCCAACCCCAAGCTCTCTACAAATCTGCAAATGTTAATACTCAAACCCTCGGGCAAACAATGTATGTGTTAATGCTAGAAATAACCACGCGGTGGGAGAATTTGCCTCATCACCAACAAATAATGAATCATCCTTCTCAACATCACCGATTCAACAACTTCTACAATTGTTGAACACCTTCATGATCATCTGAAAGTCATTTGACGGTATAGTGTTATCTAATTCAAGTCTTGAGCACCATGTTTGCATGAATCATTCTGCTTCTATCACTGATTGGATTATTGATACAGGGGCTACTGATCACATCACATCTTGTTTTAATTTGTTACGTAATCCTATTCTTATCAAATCATTCATACAACTTCTTAATGGTCATAAATCCAAAATAACATACAAAGGCACTGTTCATTTGACAGATGATATTATCTTGTACAATGTTCTGTATGTGCCTGAATTTTCTTTCAATTTGTTATCAGGAAGTAAACTAACTACTGATAGCAATTCTTCTTTGATATTTCTCTCATCTTCTTGTTTAATTCAGGACCAGCAGTTGAAGAAATCAAAGGTGATTGGTAAGATGGAAGGTGGTCTCTACAAACTGCAATTGATAAGTGCATTGACTGACAACAATGGTTTAAGTAGTCATAGCACTCCTAGTTTTTCTTCTACTTCTGCTGCTCATAATAAATCTACTGACGTAACTCTTTGGTATCTTAGACTTGGTCACATACCTATTGGTAAACTCTCCTATATTGATTCTATAGCATGTAATAAAAACTCTGTGTGCAACAATTTCTTGTGTGATATTTGTCATTTTGCAAGACAAACCAAACTTCCTTTTCCTTCTAGTCAAACCAAAAGTAATGAAAAATTCTCATTGATTCATTGTGATGTGTGGGGGCCATATAGACATCTTACTCCTAATGGTTATAACTCATTTCTTACAATTGTGGATGATTTCTCTAGGTCCACATGGGTATTTCTCATGAAATCCAAAACCCAAGTCTCATCTCTACTGCTTGCCTTCTTAACAATGGTTCGAACACAGTTCAAAACCAAAGTTAAAACCATTAGATCAGATAATGGCACTGAATTCTTCAACAGTGCTGTTACTACCATTCTTCTCCCTCTTGGCATTCAACATGACAGTACTTGCACAGAAACTCCTCAGTAAAATGGCAAGGCTGAAAGAAAGCATAGATACCTTCTTGAGATAGCCAGAGCACTCAGATTTCAAGCCAAATTACCCTTAAAATTCTGGGGGGATTGCCTTCTTACTGCTACTTACCTTATTAACAGATTGCCTAGTTCTGTGCTTTCTTATAAAACACCTTATGAGGTACTGCTTGGCGATCTACCAAAGTACAATCACTTGAAAGTATTTGGATGCTTATGTTTTGCCTCTACTCTTCCTCATGGCAGGGATAAGTTCTCTCCTAGAGCCACAAAATGTTTGTTTCTTGGATATCCATTTGGAAAGAAAATGTTGCATAATTAGCCTAGATTTGCTTGAATCCATAACCTAAGTCTAAGACAAGGTGACTAATGGGCTGCGTGTACATTAGAGTGGCAACTTGTACTTAGGCATAGCTTGAATAGCCTAGGGTTGCTTATTGTAAGCCTTGAAGAAGATAGCCTATAGGACATCGGACGTCCTGCACAATAGGCAAACAATGCATCGCGATCTTTCGTTTGAATATCGGACAAGCTCATATCGGCCAAGCCTCATCGGCAATGTTGAAGAACCTCAGAACGTCGATAAGAGAAGCTGCCGAAGACATGTCTGATTTGAGGCTTTCATTGACTTCGATGCAACGTTAACACCAAATCACATTCAATGAAGGTTTCCATTCTTGGCATACACTCGAAAAGGACATTCCTCCTGCAAGCACGAGACCGCCTATTTTTAGCAAAGTGTCGGGAAAGCTACGAGCCGGCCTATCGGGAGTCAACAACCGATTAGAGCATTAATTGCTCTTAAATTCAAATTAGAAGACTCCAACGGCTCCAAGCTTCCTCCTACATATAAAAGGAGACTCCATTCTGCATTCAACATACTTCACAACTACAACTCGAATCTTCTTCATCTTCTTCAAGTGCATTAAAAGCTTAAACGTCCTATCGTACTTCCTTCTTTGAAGAGCTTCTCTCTAAGACGATCGTCCATTAAAGCTCTTCATTGATTGCAACACCTAGCTTTTCATAGCTCACGAGAATTGTATCTTATTGATATCAATTCTCCCACACAAACACTTGGTCAACAAAATTTTTGTACACAATCCATTAGAGATTTAGTTTGTAAAATATCTAGTGGAAAAACTTAGTACACGATTTTCAAATCCAAAGTTGACCACTTTGGTTGTGGACGTAGCACTTATTTATAAGTGTGAACCATATTAAATATTCTGTCTATTTGTGTGTGATTGTGATTTGATTGTGTTGCTTTAAATTTCAGATTTCCAATCTGTTAGAAGCTGCGATCTTGTCTGCCAAGATCGGCCATTCTCAACTTGTCTGTGCTTCACAAGTCTTCCTTTGCAAAATTTATAAAACCCTAGTGAAGTAAGATTTTTGAATCAATTTCAAAAATTGGACATAGGCTATTCAACCCCCTTCTAGCCTATATAGAGCAACCTTGGACCTAACAATTGGTATCGAGCTTAACTCTTTGAAAACTAGTTTTTCAGATTAACCTCTTGAGAGATTAAAGATCATGGCTGCTCACCAAATGTTGGAAACCTCAAACGTGAACCATTGTCTGTCTTGGATGAAGTTCACTTTGACATCTGGAAAGATAAAGTCAAAAGACATATGAACTCAATTGACGTTTGTGGAAATGTGTCACGAGATGGACCCGAAATTCCAATGAAGCCTAATACAGCGGCGCGGTAGATCCAAGCTGCTTGAAGTACCAAAGCCAGAAGAAGAGTGGGATGATGAAGACGAAAGAATGATGCTCGGATGGAAAGGCCATCAACATCATTACAGTTGTGTTGATATAAGTACTTATCGGGATTATCAACTTGGACACGACAAAGGAGATGTGGGAAGCCATCCTTGAATATCTTGAAGGTGATGGCGAGACAAAGAACAACAAATTATATACTGCATCCGAAGTTTGACTCCTTCAAAAGGATCCCAAAGAGTCTCTGCGAAGTGCCTATGACAGATTCTATGAGGTAGTCAACTCTTGCTATTCATTAGGAAAGAAGTATGAAAAGAAAGAAATAAACATGAGATTTCTAAATGCACTAGGCGTCTATGGCATGTTAAAATCACGCCATGAAAGAGTCAAAAGATTTAAACAAATTGACTCTTAGAAACCTTTATGCTAGTCTTTCGGTTTATGAGCTTGAGATCCAACAAGCTCAAGAAATGGAAAAGAGTTTTAAAAACTTGTCCTTACCGGCCATGTCTCTTGAACCTTCTGTTCAAAACGATGAAACACCTTCTACATCCGGTGAAGATGATGATATTCTTTACGACGAAGCCTTTGCTATGTTTGTAAAGAAATATCAACGTTTCAAAAGGTTTAATAAACCATCATCACATAGGCGGTCTTCTCACAGCTGCCGTTCCTTATAAAACAAGCTTTCAACCAAAAATTACGCTCCTTATAAATCGAGACCATCAAAAGGATAATGAGCTAGTTTGTTTTAAGCTGTAGAAACCAGGCCATTTTGCCTCTAAATGTCCAAAGCCAAAGTATGAATTTTATAAGAAACGTCCGAAACTAAATTTCAAAAACAAAAAGGGATGGTGGTGAAGACATTGATGAAAGCAATGCCTACATGGTGTGACACGACACGATGAGGATGACTCTTGTGACTTTCTTTGAAGAAGCCAACATATGCCTTATGGCCGGGAGTCACCACATGATTCGGTGAGGTCACTACCATTTCAACAAGATGGCGATGATGATGATGATGAGCTCAATGAACCATCAAAGGGAGAGCTCATCAAAGCTAACAAAGACATCTTTGGAAGAGTTTTCAAAATTCAAAGCGCCTATGTGAAATTAGCCAAGAAGCATGAACTAGGCGTCTCGAGAAATCAACCTTGATGTCTAAGATCAAAGATCTTGATAGACGACAATTTGAAAGTATCAAATTGCAAAAGAGAACAAAGCTTTGGTGAAAAAGTGGACTTCCTACTTGAACACATCAAGAAGATAAATTCGAGAAAGATGACCTTCAAAGGTTGTCAATACTTGGAATAACTCTAAAGGAAACTTTGATACCATTCTCTCAAACCGAGAAAACTTTAGATGACAAAGCGGTATTGGTTTCCAAAGTGAGTTCAAAGTAGGTAGTTCTTCGGTTCTCAAAAGGATGAGACATCGAAGTGATTCTTTGAAGAATTGGTTGTAGGAGTTTCTTATGACCAGCGGTCTCCCAAAGGCAAGGACTTGGCTTTAACAAAGTTCCTTTTGTTTATCCCAAAACACAAAAGACAAGTCCAAAAGAAAGCAATGCAATGACTCTGCTAATAGTGAGTCGAGCAACTAAAACTGCCATTAGTCACCCTAAGAAAACGAGGGATGACTAATAGCAAGTCTAGAATTCTCGGCTCAAACCTATTAAATTTGTCAAAGGCAAGGCTGCTGATCCCAACACTTGCCTATAAAAGGGTAAAAGAAGTGAATTCAGATAAAAAGCTTAAAGGACATGTGCTGTAAATACAAAATCTTTTGATAAGAGGTCTACCTATGGTAAACCTAACATCAACAAGAAAAGGCATTATCGGCCTAAGTCCTATAGGCCAATTATCGTGAGAAAGATCATTCAAAGGCTGGCGATATTAAGAAGCCTCAAAAGAAATCATTACTCATGTTGAAGGATTTCACAAATGCTCTTTCTGCAAATGCCATGGTCATGAGATTCATGAATGCCTTGAGATTCACACCTAAATCTAGAGGATTTACTCCTCCAAAGGTTAAACAAGTGTGGATCCCAAAGGTTGCTAACCTTGAGGACCCAAAAATAAAAGGGACCATATTCTTAAATGTCTATATTTCGGGAATGCTTCATGGTGTCAATGAAGAAGAGAAAGATCTATGGTATCTAGGCGGTGGATGCTCAAAGCATATGGTGGTGATCCAAATCTTCTTTCAAGCATTGTTGAAGCAAAGGTCCCTCGGTCATATTTGGAGATAACTCAAAGGGAAGACCATTGGTTATGGAAGTATAATCGAGAGGCAATCTCTCCATCAACAAAGTCTCTCTAGTTGAAGGTTTAAAGCACAATCGCTAAGCATATCACAATTACGTGATAAAGGGCTAACATGTCGGTTTTCCTCAAGTCAATGTCTCATAAAGGACAATGAGACATGTTCAACTATCTGACGGGGTTCGAGAAAAGGAAATGTCTATCTTTGTTGACCTAAATCTTTGTTGGAAGAAAATCAAATCTTTGCTTGGTTGCTAGGTCATCAGCGACAATGGTTGTGGCACAAAAGCTTAGTCATCTCAATTTCAAATACGGAGAAGCTATCAAAAGACAATCTAGTTGTCGGTTTGCCTAAAATATCAGTGAATCACACGGTCTCTGAGCATGTCAAGCTGGGCAAACTACATAAATCTTCCTTCAAAAGCAAGCCTTGCCTATCAACAACCGGACCTCTACGGCTCTTGCACATGGATCTGTTTGGACTGTAACTACTACAAGTCTTGGTGGCGGCAAGTATACTCTTGTGGTAGTTGATGATTACTCAAGATTTACTTGGGTAGAAATGATGTCCTCAAAGATGAAGCATATGACATCATTCTTGAACTCTTGAAGACTACAAACTCGAAGTGGATGATATCTCGATGTCGGATCGGACAATGGAGCGAGTTCAAGAACAATGGTGTTGCCAAATATTGTGATGACCATGGAATTGGTCACAATTTCTCTGCGGTTGGCACACCTCAACAAAATGGAGTTCTTTGAAAGGAAGAACAGAACTCTCATTGAAGCGGGAAAGACAATGATTCTTTGAAGCCAAGCGCCTATGTATTTACGGGCGGTGAACACGCTTCACACAAAACAGGTCCATCATAAATAAATTTCATAACAAAACTCCATATGAAATATGGAGAGCGAAACTCCCAACATTGGATTCTTTAAAATATTTGGTTGTAAATGCTATGTTCTTTACAATGGTAGAGAACATAGAGGTAAGTTTGAATCCAAAAGTGATGAAGGAATTTTTAAGGATATGCCAAGTTTTCAAAAGCATACGAGTTTATAATAAAACTTCACTTAGAGTTGTTGAATCGTACATGTTTCTTTTGATGAATTTGATTTCATTGGGCCACATTTGGCTCCTAAGGTTACTAATGATTCGATGAATATGAGGCAGTGCGAAACGGCCTAATCCCAGATCTGCGATCCTCCTTCTTCACAAGATCTTCCAAGAGTCAACTGTTAGAATCCTCAAGCGAACCAACAAATGAACACTCGAAAACCACGAATCCCTTTGCCTTCCACACGAAAGTCATACAACCTACCTTGGAATTAACCTACCCTTTAGAAAACCAAGCTTCATTACTTCTACTTCTCAAGAATCCAACTCTGCCGATGCAATAGGACAAGTTCAACTGCGAAGTTAGGGAAGTAAAAGATCATCCTATCACTCAAATCATTGGAGATCTTAATCTTTGGTGTTCAAACTAGACAAGCTTCAAGAAACGAATGCATGTATTCTCTGCATTTGTATCTAACATTGAACCCAAAAGATTGATGAAGCTCTGGAAGATCCAAGTGGGTGGAAGCTATGCAAGAAGAGCTAAACCAATTTGACGGATGCCAAGTCGGTCACTAGTCCCTAGGCCTAAAGGACAAGCGGTTATTGGCACAAAGTGGGTTTCGAAACAAAATGGATGAAAACGGCAACATTACAAGAAACAAGGCAAGGCGGTAGCCCAAGGATACGGACGGGAGGAGGGTATTGACTATGATGAGACATTTGCCCTGTTGCAAGATTAGAGGCTATCAGATTATTCTTGGCCTATGCCTCTTACAAGGACTTCAAAGTTTATCAAATGGATGTAAAGAGTGCATTTCGAATGGAGAACTTCAAGAAGAAGTCTATGTTGAGCAACCACGGGTTCATAGAATGTTCAAGAAGAGAGATGTCTACAAGCTAAGGAAAGCCCTTTATGGACTTAAACAAGCTCCAAGAGCACGGTATGAGACCCTTTCAAAGTTCTTGATATCTCAAGGCTTTGTAAGAGGTCAAATTGACACTACTCTTTTCATTATGAAACATAAAGGTCATTCCTTACTTGTTCAAATATATGTTGATGATATTATCTTTGGTTCTACTAATGAAAATCTTTGCAAAAGGTTTGAAAAGCTTATGCGAGTAAATTTGAGATGAGCATGATGGGAGAGCTCAACTTTTTCCTTGGTCTTCAAATTCAACAAAGTTCAAATGGTATCTTCATCAATCAAGCCAAATATGCAAAGGATGTCATCAAGAAATTTGGTCTTGAGAATGCAAACGACTTGGCACTCCTATGGCTACTAAGCGCCATCTTGACAAAGATGAGAAGGGCAAGAAAGTGGACATGACTCTCTGAGGCATGATTGGTTCACTTTTATACTTAGCTGCTAGTAGGCGATATCATGTTTCTTTGTTTGTGTTTGTGCTAGGTTTCAAGTGATCCAAAGGAGTCTCACCTACAAGCGGTCAAAAGAATCATCGGATATCGATAGATACTCCCAATTTGGGAATACGGTATCCTAGAGATTCATCTTTTAATCTTATAGGCTATTCGATGCTGATTTTGCTGCATGTAAAGTTGACAGGAAAAGCACAAGTGGGACATGTCAATTCTTAGGAAATAGACTTGTCTCATGGGCGGCAAAGCAAACCTCTGTTTCAACTTCAACAAGCGAAGCGAGAATACATAGGCTGTGGTAGGCTGCTGCTCACTGTGGATCAAACGGCAACTAGTGGACTATGAGATCAAAGCGATGATTGTCCTATAATGTGTGATAACACATCGGCAATTCGATCTCTCAAAATCTGTCATGCACTCCAAAACAAAGCACATTGATGTGAGATATCACTTTCTTAAAGATCATGTTGAAAAAGGTAACATCGGCATGCAATATGTGCCTACTGAGAGAATCGGGTAGCGACATCTTCACAAAACCACTTGATTCAACCAGGTTTGCATATTTAAGAGGAGAGCTTGGTATGCTTGACCTCGATCCTTAATCCTTTCTAGCTAAATTCTTTAAGTTATTTCATAAGCTGCTGTTATTAAGCGCCTATGTGATCGGCCGATCTCAACTCTGCGAGTAAATAGACAACCTTGGGTAAGTGTCTATCTCCACATCGGCGATCTTCGATAAAATAGGCGGACTCGATAATATAGGAAGACTTAAGGGCGCCATACGTACGGTGACTCATCGGGTAATAAATGCGGACTTCAAATTTTATCAAATTCCATTTAGTGGCTGTCGAGAGGTATAAAAGGGTAAAATGTACGGTAACTCTTCACAACTCTCAACAACCGCCATTTTCAACTTTCAAAAACCTCTCAAGCTTCCAATCGTAATCCGGCTCAAATCTTCTCAAACCTCCAAAATCTCAAGTCTTCACTTAAAATCATCAATGGTAAGGATTTCTACACCTTCTTGATTCATTTAAATCCGTTTTAGGATCTTGTTTTGACCTAATTTAAGGTTTTAAAAGCGTCGCCATTGATGAGTGCTATATTGCGATTGTTGCTTGAATCATGCTTTGTTGTGTAAAATGTGTTGTAGAGATTCTGTGGTACTATGTTTTCGGTTTATATCGGTTTGTTTGCTTGAATCGACAAACTCGGTAGATATTTGAAAACCCGGATGATGAGCTGTTCTTATATTTTGGTTCAATTTGTCTATATTTTGGGTTTTGATCGAGCATTACTGTTTATGTTATTATCTGCCGATTGCATGATTATCTGCTGTTTCTTGCATATCTGCCGATTCTATATCTTTGTTCTCACATCTGCCGATCATGTAGGGAAAGTCTAAATCCTCAAAGGCTGCCACCACTTCATCTTCCGCCTAAAGCCAACCAGTGCATTGGGCTGTGAGCTCCTATAAGGACCCTTCCCGGTCAAGCTATCACCCGGGATGACTATCGACATAGACTCCATCATTTGCACATCCGCTAGTGATGCCTTGCTAAAAGATTTGGCGAGTGTGGACTTCTCCCCTGTTCCAACTCAACGACACCCACTACAACTATCTAGGCGAGAATTCTATACAAGGATGATTACGCCTCCTCCTCCGGCTAGTGCCTCGAGCCGTCAACTTAAGCTATATCAAGGGCTACATCGAGGGCCACTACATCAAGTTGACCTACAAGGATGTTGGAGAAATCCTTGGGTACTGTTGAAGGCAAATTGGACTTGACCGATGCGAATCGGCACTTGCAGGAGATGATGAGGGTGCGCCCACCGAGAGGTTTTCGAGATGTCTAGGAACCTCTTCCCGAGAACCCCTATCATATCGGCCATCGCTCGACAAGAGCATTTTGTTCAAAAATGGCTCGAGGGACATCTTCACCTCCCAACGGTGATGTGGACCAAGGTGTGGTCCTTCGCAAGCAACTCAAGCGGGCAAAGATCATCTTTTCAATCTTTGTCCCAGGCGTTCTTTGAAGTAAGCTCACCCGATCCATGAAGAGGCCCTTTGTCGGGGTTATCAATGTCATCCTCCGCCGTTATGAGGAGATTGATGAGCTGGTCGCTCGACGACCTCATCAAGGTGTCCAACACCTACGTCTTCACGGTCAACAACATCACCGCTATAGGGATGATATGGCCAAAAGGACAACCAACGCGGTGAGGCTGCTGCTGCTTCTTCTGCTCTTCTTAGTCTTCTTCTGCTGCTGCTTTCTTCTTCTTCTCTGCTCTCGGTGGCCCTCTACCCAGCCGGAGGGTAAGAGGAAGGTCACCTCTGTTGCCGGGGTTACCGGTGAGGAGGAGGAGCCTACACCCATCGGGTGCTTGCTGAACATTTTGACCTCGGCGGTGGATCATGACCCATATGAGCTGTTGAGCCTCCTACCAAAAGCCTAAACACTCTCCTCTCTCACCCAAAACTCAAACAAACCGGGAAACACCGCTCAAGGCGTGTTGAGAAGGACCCATCAACCTTCCAACCGGTGACCTCTCCAAAACCTCTAAACCTACCTCCCATTCCTCCAAACCCAAAACCAAACAAACCCTCCTACCCACGGACGAATCATTTGGCCTTCCTAAGGTCTCATCCACACCCAGTAGTTCCTCCGTGGTGTTGTTCCTCTGACGGTTCCCGCATGACATCTCGATCACCAACTTACGCCTCTTCCCTCACTAAGTCAAGCATGGCAAACGTTTTAAAAGAGTGCAAAGAAGAAGGTACATTTTGTGGGAGCTGCCGAGGTAAACCTCTTCTCCTCCACCTTCTCCACCTTCGCCACCTCTGCCTACCCCACCACTCCGCTCACCTCTACTCCTCCCTCTCTGCTCCCGTCCAAACAACCACCACACCTGAGCAGCCATCTCACCTGCCCCTCTTCTCACCACCATCCTCCAAACGACCTATCTCTCCTTCTTCGACACCTCCTCCCAAACGCCTCAAACCAATCCCATAACCACCTACACCACGAGGTGCGGGCTCGGTGTCCTTCGAGACGGCGGGCCTAAACCCGACCCTGCCGACTCGACCCCTTCTTGGCCACCCTTGACTACCCCGAGATTTCCTGTCGGCCTATGTGCGGGTGAAATCATCTTTCAATGGGGTGCCTACATGACCCTCTTCCTCTGCTGGTCCACAACTCTTTTTCTCCCACAACTCGGCGGTTCAAGATCTTATGATCTTCACCAATGGGTTGCAATCCATAAAGACCTAGGCCTTCCCCTTCCCACCAAATCGGACATCTCCCCTTCCTCTCTGCCTAAACCCCGGTCTTCACCATTATCTGCATCCTTCCATCCTTTTTCACCCCGTGGTCTACGGCTTCATTGATGTAGTCACTTTCTTCCCCAACCCTCTCATCCCTCTTCTCTTCCTTTCTCCTAGCCTTTCCCTTTCTTTTCTCCTCCTTTCTTCATTACCCCCTTTCATATGTCATCATAGAAAGGCTCTTCCTGTTCGCGTCTTCTCAGCCTTCCTTCTCTCTCATTGATGTTTCCTCCACCATCCATTCTCCCTCGTCCTCGCCATCCATGTCCCCACCGGCCTCCTCCACACCCAGCCACCGACCGTCGCTTCCCTCCAGTGAGAACCGTCGGCGAGTCATCGACTCGTCGATACTATC